>RJWT010016294.1:0-19945 GCA_004365215.1 Cuniculus paca | reverse complement strand
AGTTGTATGCTGTGTTACTTTAGCTTTTAATAGAGTCTCAAGTACTTTTATTAATCAAGACAAATCAAAGTGACTAGCTTCCTTTTCAGAGGAAAATACTGAAGGTGGATAATTAAAAACTCTCATACATTGATATACAACAGGCACTCATATTCCTTATACGACTTCCCTAAATGGCAAACAGAAATTTATTCATTAACCTGACCCGAGTATAGAGCATCTCTGAGATACATACAAGTAAAAGCAAAAAGAAAGGCAAATCACACAAACTTGAAAGTATGCTTAGTAAACAATGATTTTAGTAATGTCTTTGTTGAGTTATAACTCATATAATGTATCATACAATTCATTCACTCAAGGAAGTTTACTATCCAATGATTTTTTAGTATGTTCACAATTACGCCTCTCCACAATTTTAGAACATTTTCATCATATACAAGAGAAATTCCATAACTGTCAGCAGTCAATCCCCATTTATCTTTCCCCCAATCTACTTACTCTCTCCACTTTCTTGGCCCAGGTAATTATTTATCTACTTTCTCCCTCTATATATTTACCTGTTCTAGACATACTTTTAAAAACTATTTCTTCTATGTAACTATAATTACATATATTTGACTAACATCTCTCCATCCCTCTCTATCTAAGCCTCTGTTGACTGTCAAATTGATTTTTAAAATTTCACAAATCAATAAAAATGAGCAGGGTTTGTCCTTCTGTGCCTAACTTATCACACTGAGTATAATGTTCTCTGGGTTCATCCACGTTCTTGAGAATGACAAGACTTTGTTCATTTTCAAGGCTGAAGAGTATTCCATTATGCATTTTATGCACATATATGTGTAGGTATATATAATGCAATTAATTATATATCACATTTTCATTCACTTACTTGTTGAAAGATGGTTCAGTTAACTCCACTTTTATTATAAGATAGCTATTTTGGATAATGCTGCAATAAATATGGGAGTACAGATAGGGTTTTCCATAAGGTTTAGACACTGTACTAATTTACATCTGCAACATTAGTGTAAAAGTGTTCCCCTGTCTCCATATCATTTTCAATACTTGCTGTTTTTTGTCTTTTTTGCTAATAACTGTTCTAACAGTTGTGCTCAATAAGACCACACTTAACTTACTAAAGAAAGGTTTGCTATCAGACAACTACTACTCCATAACACACCAAATGTAGCTTGAACAAAAAACATTTCCTACCTTCATAAAGGTATGGGTCAGTTGGGAATTTCTTTTGGTCTGACTCAGACTTCAGCTGGGATTGCTCATAAATGCTACCACAACTTTTACTCTATAAATATGCCCCTTCAAAGTGATTGTGAATTGCAGATTTCCTCTCTTCAAATACCAGGGTTCTGCTTGGGCTGCAGTTACTGAAAAGATCACTTGAAGATTTACTGGTTTAGATGACCTCCTGTGGGACGATTCTTCTTCACCTGGTTTCTCAGCACCTTCAACAGGTGGATCTGGGTTTGTTCAGATTGTATAGGTGGCAGGGTATGAAAAGTGAACCAAGAATGGAAGTAATCAAGCCCATTTAAAACAAGGTTCTTTCTGCCACATCCTGTTGCTCAAAGCAAGTAACAAGAACATTCCAGATCCAAGAAGTGAAGAAATAGATTCCACCTCTTACTGTGAAAAGCACACTGATAGGGTATGGATACAGTAGGAAATATGTTGATTAATCCAATTAATTTACCACAGACCCTTAAATCATGAAACTTACCTCTTTAGAGCAGAAGGGAACCATGTCATAAAAACCTGTCCCACAAAGTAGACTTTGGTAGATGCTGCCCCAGAGGCACATACCAGCAGCATTTAATGACAGACCAGAAAATGGCAGAGTTGACAGTAACTGGGAAAGCTTTGTAGATGTGAGATTGGAGCCCAGGTAGAAAGAATGGGAGGGAAACTTCCTTCAAGGTCAGTAAGAGGAGAGTGGGGGTTGACTGAGGGGAGGCCAGAGGTTCAGTAATTGAAATAAGAAAACGAATTCACAATGACATTTTCTGTGCATATTTACAGACTAAAGTCACAGTAACACCCAGAGAAATAGTGTAGGATGGCTAAAAAAACACGTCTGATTCCAAATCTTGGTTTTCCCAGTTAAAGGTAGAATATTTTCAAGCAAATCAGATCACTTCTTTTTTTGAGTTTCCTTTCTTCATCAGAAAATCTATACCCAATTTGACTGGCAAATATTTAAAAAGAAAGAATAAATGAAAGAAAAACTTAGACAGAATCTTATAAAATTAAACAAAATTGAAAGTCAAAAGATTAAGATACAATATATTTAATGAGCAAGGAGTTAACAGTAATATAAGTTCCACAAATTAATAAGAAAATAAGAAACAACTGAATAACAATATTTGTAAATAATGTGAACAAGTAATTCTATGAGAAAGAAATGTGAGCAACTAATGAACTTATGAGATGTTCTAGTGCCCATTATTAGTTGGCAAAACATAAACTATGTAATATTTAAATACTATTTTTTAAAAGTTGACAAAAATTTGAAGATTGCCATTATTTGCAGCTAAAAGAATGGGAAAGAAGGGCTGGGGATTTAGCTCAGAGGCCTAAGCACCTGCCTGGCAAGTGTGAAGTTGTGAGTTAGATCCCTGGTGCCGCAGGAAAAAAAAAGAATGGGCAAAAATAAATAGTCACCTTGGAGGGTTATTTAGTAGACTGTTCCAAAAATTCAAATTATACGTACTTTGATATAAAGCATTCTATCTCAGTAAAATGCTTCTACGAATTCTCTTTCTAAAAAACACACACACAAGCATACACATTACATATATATGCACATATAAATATGTATGTAGATGCATCATACATGTGCATATTCATCCACAGAATACTAATTCAACATTGTTTATATGGGAAATCTGAAAATATACTAAATGTCTCTAATGAAGACAAAAATGTTTACATTGACATGAGGGATGCCCATAATAGGCTCTTGAAGGTAAGAAAATATAAATTATGAATATACATGTATATATATATATATATATATATTCTCCCATGTACCATGTACAGCAAATATGCTATGTAAAAAAGTCATAGTGCTTAAATGAGATAGACATGAAAGTGCTATGTAAACTATAAAATACTGTGTTATTAAAACAAGGAACCTCTGAACTCAACTTTGAAAACTGTTAAAAGCATATTAATTTATTTCAAAGCTTTGTAGCTTCTACTTAAAATCTACATTTGACATCCCTAGAAATGATGCAGTTGTGTAATAAGAGTCTTGGCAAACGATTTTGGGTGCATCAGAAATGCAAAAACAGTGGCCCTTGTTGGTCTTATCTAATTTTTCCTTAAAGTCAATGTTCAATCAGCAGAAAAGATGCTTTGCCGCTCTCTCTGGGTCCTTTTCTTCCTTGAACAAACAGTTAAACTGGGAAACAAACTAATAAAAAATAATTTGGAATCTAGGGCATGATTATGGCCACGAAAGATGCTGATGATCACTTCATGTGATCAGAGAAAAACCTAAAATAGAGCACTCTTCAATTACCATAATTTCTACTGTCATTGCAATTTCTGTACATAAAAGCATTTGGTCTGAGGCACAACAAATTTATCTGTAAATTATGCAATAAAGGATAGGGAATGGACTTCTTTTTAAAAGAACAAACAGAATCAGTCATTTATGGGGACATCTTCATCTTACTCGACATGCGAATGCGACCAAACGTACACTCCATTATTGTACAAAGTTCTGGCGACTGTCACCCAACCCCACCCCACCCTTCTCCCAAGTTTAATTAAACCAGTATCACACTGAGACTGGAAGGAAAACACAATGATACAACAATAAACAAACATTAATCATGATCATTACATACATTTTATTACATGAAATAAATAATACTGTGGTGCTTTCACCAGCCGATAAAGCTCTTCCTCTTGGATAACATCCTAAGGCAATTGAGGGGTAAAATAATACTAATAATGATAATAATAATTAGTATGAAAAGGGAAAAAAGAGCTTATCACCACATAAAGCAGAAACTGTATTCTCCTTCACTTATATTAATCTCATATTTGCTCATTTCTCCTCTTTAGGGTTTAACAAGGGTTTCTTCTCGCTGAGATAAATGAAAAGTAAATTTCTTATTTGTAGTCTCGCTTTGGCGTACATAATTCAACTCTAATTGCCCCTGAGCAAGGAGATACGTGGAAGATTCTGTCAATATTCAATCCACACGTATGGAATTCCACCAGGAAATGGGGGAGGGGGGCGCTGAGCCCTGTGGCTGTGTAGGAGGCAAAATGAGAGGAAGAGAGAAAGGCATTTAGCAAGACTCAAGATGATGGCTTTTGTCCTTCTTGAGGAGGCCAGGCCCCTGGTCTCCCTCTGTTTAAGTCGTTTTCTGAACAGAACCGAAGATTTCCCTGGCTGGTGTTTGAATCAGGAATGAGCCCCCTTGGGGGAATGCTCTTTTGTTTTTCCTTCCAGAGGGCCTCCTGACATTCTTTAGTATAAAGACCATGTTGGGAATCACCACTAAACATATAACACGGCTGTCCAGCCCTATTGTCCCATCTCCACGTGGGAATGACAAGAAATAGGTCCTCTCCTGCTGAGATGCCCATTAAGGGCCACTTCCCCAGCCAGACATGCATCCCACTCTGTGGTCTCACTAATTGTCTGGTCCTGAGGTAGTTTTGTTGTGTGCTGCTAGGACACCATCTTGGGGTGTCTTTTTTAATGAACAAAAAGATGCAACTTATCTCAGCAGACATCGTGGCATGGAAACAGATACATACTTAGAAGATAGATTTTGTCTTCTCTTGGGGTCTCCTGGACATGCAATTGTTCAGAAAGGTGATGGAAAATTCTACATGGGTCTTTTCTGGGAATTTTCGTTGAGGAAACCTCCTCTGACTCCATGTTGAAGGAAGGAAAAAGGGATGATCAGGTGAAGACAAGGCTGTTCTACAACCTAATCTTTTCCTACCTTAAAGAACTAGAATTGTAATGGCTCACAATTCAGGAGACTTCTGTGTCTAGGTTTAAAATGGCAGCTCTCAAGCAATGAGCATGGGTGGGTTCTCCACTGGAACTGGGACTGTGGCCCCTTGTGAGGTCTCCTTAGAACTCACTAGGGTTGGCTCTCAACCCAGTTAGGAAACAAAGGAAGTGGCATAATACAGTGCTGTCCTTCCTTGAGCCGGATATCCTCTCCCTCTTGTGTGGAGTCTTCAGAGAGGGCTGACGATGTTTAGGCGCCACTGCTGCTGCTTGTTGGCTGCCTGGCACTTGATACCCAGTGACAGAAGATATTAAATGTGATCAGAGTTTCCTTCTCCTGGCACCTCATGTATCTGTTCCTTTTTTCTGGAGATTAATTGGGATGTGGCAGGTTATAAGAAGCCACTACGGTTCTTGTTCCTCCCACATACAGATACTTTTGGACAAAAAACAGGAGAAGGAATAGGTGAGTGGACACACTCTGAAGCTCCCTCCCTGGTCAAGTCCCTCAGGGAACATCCCCTGCCCTCTGCCAATGAATTTCTGGGGTTGCCTCTATCATAAATAGTCTGATTAAAATGTAAATTTAGCCAACCTATCAGCTTCCCATTAAGGAGACTCTTTAAAAACGCCGTTAATCAGCTGAAAGATATGTAGTGAAATACCACTCATCAATTGTAACTGCTTATGACAGTTAACAAAGCTTTATATTTGCCCCAAACATGTGCTGATCTATCCATTATGCCAAGGTTCACTCTCACGCTAATTGTACATTTTCTTCTCTAATGCATTTTTGCTGTTATCTCATAGGCTAATGAAAGCCAGGAAATCAATAAATATAAATTATACATGCAAAGAAGGACTGCTGTGAACATAAAGTTTCTAATTAATTGCACTTGATTAATTTATATCCTTTAATTATCTTGCTAAGCCACAAACAACATAAATATCTTTGCAATCTGGTTATTGCTATGTCAGTCATAAAAAAGCAGACACAGTAAATCTATGAAATCTAGCAAACTGCATCGCCAGAAAACATGGAATGGCATAACCCATAAATATCATCGAACCTACTCAAGACACTGATGAATAATTTCAGTGTGACAAATTAACACTAAATATGTTGTATGGTTATTTGACGAAGGTTATAGTGATGTTATAAGTTTAAATGGTGCATATGGAGTAAGCGAAAATGTGGATTTTTACCGCCAGGCTTATAAAATCTGCTCAAACTGGGGAGGAGTAGCATGGGTAAAGACCCACATGCAAATACCCTGTGCAGTTCTGCAAGCAGAAGTGCTCTTTAGTGGCCAAGTTGAAAGGCAAATTGTTAAATTATTGTGTTTCTTAGTTTCCCTTTGATAAGCTTGATCAACAAAGAATAATCTCATCTCTTCTGGACAGGCAAAAATGAAAGGCATAATTGGAGAAATTTAAATCCAGGAACTGAACACCAGGTTGAGAAGAAAGCTGGAGGTTACGTGTTTCCATTGTCTTAAAGGGTACAACTTTTACATGGAAAGTGGTTTCTTTTTATCCGCCCCTCTTTTTAATTTTATCTGACTCTGCTAAGCCAGCCATCTGTCATTGATCTGAAATCTAATCCTCTCTGTCCACCAAGCTTGCTCTTTGTCCAAGTCATCGCATATTACCAAGCATCTATATCTACAAACTTTCATAAATGTGTAAAAAGAAACTGTATCTGTCCTCAGCTACACTCAGACAAAGACCATCTGTCAGCAACTGCAGCTATTCTTTTTTTAAAAAAAAGCATCCAAAGGGATTTGCCCTTTACCAAGTAAACCCACTTAACCCTTCCAATAAGATTAACTGTTATTTGTTTCCATTAAATAAAAATGACCATACTAATATACATTTAATAGTTCTGTAACAGTTGCAGAAAGATCAGCTCTCATGTGAATATCTTTTGTAGATAAAACATACATGCATGTAAATAAAGGAATTATGACAGCAATTAGATAACCTATAAGGCAGGGGGGTATTTTCTCTTCCTTCCTCCAGTCTGGAGCTCTGAAAGAGAAGCCAGCATAAAATATAGATGCCAGAAAGTATCATACTCTCTCAGTCTTCAATTTTACAGTAAATAGCACTTCTAGATATAAAGTATGGCTGAATACACACAATTATTAAGATTCACAGGCCACCCTCTGACTCCTGTCCTCTTACCACTGTACATTCTTGCAGACAGTTTTATAGCTCTTAGGCTATACAGTTTAAAGTCTATATATGTGTGCTATACAAATAGACCTTCACTGAACATCTCTGTAATTATGGGAAATTTGTTAGTGGAGGGGAATAGCTGTCATTTAGTGACACTAATGTGGAACTGCAGTATATTTTGAGAGTTCTGTCTCCTATTTTCATCTTAAAGATTGCCAAAGTTGTTGGGCGTAACATCTCAGAAGTAAAATAAATCATGCTTTTGCTTCATTGAAAAAGGACAGGCAAATTTTTCAAGCATTTTTATCTGTTCTGTAGATGTGTATAGACAGATTACTCCTGATAACTGCGACTTTAATGTCGCATACTCAAACTAGGAAGGCTAAGTTCCTTCCACGAGGGAGCAACAATGTATAGACTCAGTTTACCCTCCCACTCTGTAGCCTGCATCCGACCTCCATGTGCACAGAATGCTCTGTTTTTCTGCTCAGGCGCCTGAGGCAGACAGAAGCAGTGTTTTGTTGGTAACAGAGGTGGGAAAGGCAGGTGAGTGAGCAAATTTGAAGCATGTCACAGTGAAGTCTCTGCCCCACTGGCCTGTCATTACTCCACAGAAGATCAAACCACATTTGTTTCTGGAAGAGGTGGGGGTGGGCAGGGAGTGGGAACCAGGTAGATAGAATGACTTTGTTTCCTTCCATCTTCTGAGTTTCTAGGTTTTCTCCCTTAAAAGATTTTATGAAGTCCCGACTAATCAGTTTCAAGGGAAAATCCAGTTAAAAGATTCCCCACCCAAACACACCTAGCATTTGGTAACCCATGTCTGTCCTTGTCATTCCTTTGAACTGTGACTGGAACTCGGCATGGCTGTTCTGCTTTCTGCAAATGCTTTGGTGGCTGCTGTGAGACAGCCCTCCCTGCAGCCTGCTTGCAGCCTGCCCCTCAGCCCCAGAGCTGCCCTTCTCTTGGGGACCTTGTCTTTGGGCCCCAGACTTCCAGCTTTGTGCCCAGCAGGTAGCCGTGTGGCACAGCGCACGGGATGACTCAGGGGGGAGGCGGGAAGCAGCCTGACGCTGTGTTCCTGTGAGAGTATCGCCGTCACTAAGGAGACAGGTAAATCTCTCCGGGCTGAAATCAGATTGGCGAGGAGGATCCTCTCCAGATGCGACTTGCCTGCCTCAGGCTTCTTGCTCCAAGGTAGTGAAAAAGCTGTGCAGGGAAAAGCAGACCGATGACAGGCACAGCCTCTTGCGTGTTCCTCAGGCTGATGGTTGGAAAAATACCACAGTGTCCAGCAGGGAGGAAGTATGTATGTCCCACTGCAGTTACCCGGATTTGTCATTTTCGATTTAATGCACCTAGGTAGCAAGCCGACTCGCTAAGCTTGACTGCAATTACCTTATCTTTCCTATTTTTAGTGACAGGACCAGATTATTTTAAGTGCATTTTATAGAAAACCCTTCTTTACTGAAGTATAAAGACTGTAATAAAGACAATACAATGTTTTGAAACTGTTTTAAATCCTTCACTCAGCGTTGCTTCTACAGATTTAACATGTAGGGGTTCTAATCTTACTGCTACTAATTAGAGCTTTAGTGTAATTGTGCCAACAGGGCGCTTGGCATAATAATTACTATTGAGAGATTCTGGTGGCGTAGTAACGTGCCTACATAATGCAGATATGTCTAGGATTACAGTGCAGTCACCTTTGTATGTTGACTCAAGTTGGATTTTAACCAAGTAAGGGGTTATTTTGCCTTTATAATAACGCTTAAAAGGCATATACATATGTATGATTTAGGTATCCATTTTTCCTCTTTGAGTCTTTTGAATATTAATTAGCAGGAAACTCAGAAGGCAACAGGGACACATTTTGCTTCACATCTCTCCCAATTTGGGGCAATTCGCTCCGTGAGCAGGACTGTCCTCGCTTATGTGGCGGAGTCTATTTAGATGTGACAGTGCGCTACGGTTCCCAGGCTCAGAATCTCCCTCACGAGACACCCTGACTCGTCCTCACAAAGTCAGAAATCAGGTCTCTCATCTGAGCAGGAAGCAAACCTGCATGGAATGTGTGTCTTGTTTATAGGCGAAACCTGTAAGAATATTTTCTCAGGAATACTCTGGCCCACTCATCTCCCTGGGAAATCTGTTTCTATCCCAGATGAGGTAGTTTCGGTGATAATGGCCCCAGAGGCCTATTGTCTCCTACCAAGGGGAGGAGGGAAAAGACCTGCTCAGGTGCGGCACGAAGGAGTCCTGTAGGTGCCTGTGTATGGGGTAGGGGTGATGGCTGGAGTCTTTCTCCCCTTGAGCCAGGTGGCTTCATGGCCTCCTGGAGATTTACCAGGCCTCACGGAACCGTTCACTTTTAGTGAATCCTGGACAAAGTCAGTTTCAGGTAAGACTGCCTGGCACAGGGATTTGCTGCCTTTGATACACCACTCACTGCAGTGGGCAGAAACCCAAGGCCTGCTACTGGCACATTCTTTTCACCTATGCAGGCATGCCAAGTGTGTGCGTGTTTGTGTGTGTGTGTGTGTGTGTGCGATGGTTTTTGTGGTTTTTCTTTTTGGCTCAGATGAAAGAGTGTCTACAAAACTGATTTCACACAGCAGTAAGTCACCGAAGAGAGTGTCACTGTCTTCTTCGAGTGCTCTACAGAGGTTTTTTTAACGCAATAATACATTCGAAAGGTAGTGTGTAATGGCTCAGAGCCTGAACTACAGCTCCATTTAGCTCGACTGCCTTGTTTTTACTGCCCCTTAGTGCCTCACTTTTAAAGTGACAGGAAACCAATTTCTGATTACAAATCAATGGGTTAGGATGTCACCCCTGGACAACGAATTTAGCTGTAAATCCAAGGAGTCACCCAGGATGCTAAGAAACTGGGGGTGAAGACATGAAGATGGTGGCTTTATTTATACATTGAGAGTGGAATTCCATGTACTCATATGGCACTTTCTGTCTCCATCTCTGGGGAAAGCCAAGGTAGCCGCAGCCTGCCACTCCTCTCCTCACTGGGCCAGTGGCCCGTGGGGTGTGTTCACCATGTACATCAAATGTGGCTATAAATTGTTCATTTTGCTGTGAGGGCTGCAGACTTGGCCCAGGCTGACAAGCGAGTGGGATCTCTCTCTCCCTGGATCCATAGCACCTTTGCCACATCATGTTAACCAAAACTATCTATGCTCCTGTCACGGAAGATACCTTTTGATGAGGCCCCTTTTTTCTTTAAGCTTTTAAGATAATCTTAGAGAAATCATCAAGCCATAAAAAGAAATCAATAAAAACAGAAAAGGTTCCCATCACCCCGAAAAAAAAATCCATAACTTTTGCATTTTAATAGAGACACGACAGGACCAGACCCATCATTTTCTTTCTGATGTGTTCCTTTGATTTCCCTGGTATCTCACAGGGCTCTTGACTTTCTTGAGAAAGGGATTATTGAATTGTGTGTCTCCCTCAGATGTACTTGATCACTCAAGTATCTGTACTTAAGAGTGTTAGAGTCTGTTCAGCTGTTGTCTCTTCGGGAGCTCATCGGGGCCTTGTCATCTTAATATTAATTGGGTTCTGTGCAGGAATCTCAAGTCCCACATTGAGTGGTTTTCAAGAGAGAAGATTATGCCCAAAGCCAGATACAAAGACAAACATATTTAGCACAACAATTATCATAATTGCAGCAACATTCTGTTACGAAATAAGCAAATCTGATTAAGAGCCCTTCTACATTATCAAATATTAATCTGGTGTCTTCAGTCTAACCTGGTTCAAACATAAGAGGCTTCTTCTGCTTTTATGTATTAACAGATTTGTAGAAGCTAAACATAGAGAGCTTAATAACATGAGACAGCCGAGCCAGGATAGTAAAAGGATCTTTGCTGAATATCATCCCCTTATATTTAAAATAGACACAGATAAGATCATAAACCTCAAATCAAAATTAAAACACAGCCTGCTGATGAGGTGTTTCTACATAATTCTGACCACATGGTTATTCCGAAACATATTGTGGAAAAGAAGTATTAGTGTTCCTTTCTGGTTAAAAAATAAGGTCGATATCTTCATGGTCAATCATCACAATAAAACGTATAGTCATGTGAATCTTCCTAGGTTTTCGTGATGCTCGCAAAAACTGACTGCATATTGGAAGCAGTAATATTCTTACTAAGCCAGAGAGTTAATTTTATTTGTAATTTTCAGCTTCTTTTAGTTTAATTGCACAATTTCCTCAATTATTAAAGTTCATTCTGCGTACTTAAGTTCATTAGCCATTGTCAGATGAGCAAATTACTTTGCAATTTTAATATTTGTTGAATAAAGCTACACTAATAGATTCCTTCTCTAGATTTAGTTTTCAGTGCTTGCTACAGTACCCATTGATAATTGTAACCAGCCATATCAGGAGCCAGGAACTGCACTATTTTGTCTTTTTTATGAATATGTCTTTATGTTAGTGATTTTAACCACACAGGTTTTGTTTGTTGTCTTAGGAGGGAGGAAATTGGGGAGCATAATAGTACTGTTCATAGTATTGAAGTTGTGCATAAATACATATAAAATTGTGTACAAAATGGTGAAATTTCTCACATGCATATGAGATTAGCATAAGTATGATATGGTCATATGTGCATGATATGAAACTATAAAAACACAGTGTAAGCCTCTGAATAATCAATAAATCAAATTTTCAATTAGATTCTGTACTATAGAAGTTTTTTAGTTATTATGTTCAATATAGTGCAATAGAACACAATATATGAACTAAATTGATATGTATGTGTGTATATATACATATGTATGTGTATTTTAATTTTTCCTTAGTGTTACAGTCCTTGGGGGTGTGTAACTGCTGGCATTAGAGAAGCAATCTCTCTCTCTGCCTCCCCTTCACATATATACACACATACACGCACACTCTATTCCTAGCTGTTTAATACATGTATATGTAGACTATATTTAAATACAAACATGTGCCCTTGTAACAAGCACATCACTTTCTGTTTTGCCTTGTGTAGTTATGAGGCTCCTCCACCCCATTATCTCATCTGATTAATGATTATGCACTGCTTCTCCCCGTAGAGGCGCAGTTTACCACCCCATCCTCTGGGGAAGGTGATTTCTGAAATTTATCACTATTGCTAATATGAAAACAAATGCACCCCAAACTACTGTCATTGCTATGCTTGTACATGCAGACTCACTCCAAAATGTCTGGGGGCAACAAGCTGGAGGATAGAGTCCCTGCCAGCCTGGCTTATCTCTCCAATAATTAGGCTTGCATTTCTGCTTTATTAACTTGACTACAACGGCTCCCTGCCCTCCGTCACCAGGAGGACTAATAGATGATAGTCACTCTGGTTTGGAAACCATACAAATTAAATCACTGAAGTAAGGGGAAGTGAAGTTAAGGTAAAGTGTGTCAAGATAATGCAGCCAGTCATTTGCATACTAGTTTTTCAAATGTTAAACAGGGAGCTTTTGATTTTTACATCTGCACATGCAAAACTGCTAAAATAAATAAGCCAGTTTCTTTGTGTTTGTGAGACCTCAATGATATGGGAATCCTTAGATGATGTTAGGAATAATTGACCATGTATGTTTAAAACCAGGGTAACTCTTTCTTCTATCAAACTCTCACATTTCATTGCTTTTCCTAAGAAGGGTTTTCTTGTATTAATTGTGAGTGTGAATCCATGTGCTTATTTTCCCAGAGCATTTCAACAGGTCTCTCTTCAATGCAGATTTGCTTTTACATTTTTTAAACTCATGTCCTACCTGTCAAGGAAAACCAGTCAGATACCTTACGTAAGATTAAGATTAACCAAAGAAAGAAAAGAAAATCAAAAGATGGAAAGGAAAAAAAAAAAAAAAAGCACCATCCAACCACACTGATTTTCATCAGTCAGCTGCAGAGCTGTAACAATTTGTTTAGCAGTATGATTTAACAAGAAGCATTAGCTCTGGGTACTACGTAGCTGCCGGGTTTGGAGAAGGTTGATGAGATGTGATTATCTCCATGCAAAAATACCAGGGTGGTTAAAAGATAATTTGAAATGAGGTTAAAAATGAAACGACACTAAGCTTCTCTTACTTGTGTCAAAACAATCACATCTTTTCTTTTCTT
The DNA here is from genome assembly GCA_004365215.1 of Cuniculus paca. Classification (NCBI taxonomy): domain Eukaryota; kingdom Metazoa; phylum Chordata; class Mammalia; order Rodentia; family Cuniculidae; genus Cuniculus; species Cuniculus paca. The sequence goes on along the minus strand of RJWT010016294.1, from coordinate 6,629 downwards.
TTCTTTTCCCCCTTTCACTTTGATGCCATTTGCTCATATTGGAGGCGGAGACATTTCTTATTGCAAACTGTAATCCTTGGCTAATTTTAAATTTAACATGGCTCTGTTTGAAAGACAGCTCTAAATTTTGATCCAAAATCAGCTTCTGGGTATTACAGATAGAATTTGCAATGTTTGTAATATTTAATAAGCCTTAAACATTCCTATTATTCACCGAACTAAAGTTTCATCTAACTATGCTAACAATATTCATGTATAAATAGCATACGATGACATAATAAATGACATCTGGATAGAGAAATGTCTTTGAACTTTAACTGAAAATGAAAATAGGTGAAAAAAGGGATCCAATGTTAAAAGCCTTCTGTCAGTAGATGGATATACCGCTATACTATTTAATCACCTTAAATATAGTTACTATTTCAACAAGTTTTAAAGCTTGAGCATATTTCTTATTTTGAAACAATGTATTTCAGATCTAGATACATGCATTCACCATGGAAGAAAAACGAATCCGTGCAGTCATTCTTCTCATTTACAAAATAAAATAGCAAGATAGGCTAAGAAGGTTAAATATTTTCTGTATGTATATAAAGAGATAAAAGTATTTTGGCCGCTTGCTGAAAACTTTTTAAAAGTCTAAAATAAGATTTCAAATCTTGTTCTTTTGTGTAAAAGATACTTGAGTCGTTCTGCCAGTTTCAAAAGTAATCAACGCTTCAGAAAAAAAGCAACCCAAAGTTACACTTCAGTCTGTGGACAGACGGCTGTGTACTCGACAGGGCTGTAATGCACAGTCCAATTTAAGCAATAAAGCGCCTGGAAATTCATAGCAGCTACATTCACCTCCCTGCCTAAAGACCCCTCAGTGCCCCAACCCACTTTTGCTTTAGTAATCGCTCATGCATCAGTTCTGCAGTGACTACTGACTGCTCCCAGTCCCCCTTGCTCTGCCATCTCCTCCCAGCCTGCAGCGTGAGATGTTTACACTGATAGGAGGAGATGACAATTAGTCATATTTATCTGTGCTGGGTCCATTTAATCCCCAGTGTTTTTACTGATGTCAAATCCATTATCCCAAACAAAGCTGCATACGTCTTGCTGGAGATGCACACAGCCTTGCCTTGTTTACTTTGAGGAGACAGATTTTTATGGCAACATTAAATCCATACTGAGTATGTGGCCCTAACTAATGGAGCCACTTGGCCTGGCCATCTCAACTTGGAGCTACCGCGGCTTTACGTGGTTCTGAAAACCCAAGACTGAGAGTCTTGGGGGTCCCACACGCTTCCTAAATTTTCTTCTGAATTATACATTTACGATCATTGTACTCAAATGTTTCCAGCAATCCCATAATACCACCCCCACGCTCCCAGCAGCCCGCAACCCTTTTCCGAGAACGCCTTGCGCTTCTTCTCTGCCCACACTCTGGCTTTATTTTTTAGCCTGGTTCAAAGAAACCTCTCCCCATTTCCATTTATTTAGAAAGAAAAATCTTAGGTGCTCTGTTTACTTACATGTCCCAGCACTTCTTTGTCTTCCAAACCATGTTAGCTCTTAATAGGGAAGTTTTACGAGTTATTTGATCAGAAAATGCAGACGTTTGCTAGTTGACATAAACTGTTAGGATGAGGGGAAGCGTGCTTGGAAACTCCTGATTTCACCAGAAAATAAAGCCTCTATGTGGCATATATTAACATCTAGGCCTGAACACGCAGCCAGTAAGAGTGGCGCAGGCTAAAGGAAATCACTACTTAATTCCACAAACATTTGTTTCGGTCCAGGAATGGCACTAGAAACTTTGAGCAGTCTGTCTGGTTCCCCAGCGCCGGCCAGGCACACGAGGGGCCATATCGCGCGCCACAGCGCCATCTGCTGGCCATCCTGGCCCTGCCGTCCCAGCAGTCAGAAGACGGCTTTGAAACGTGCGCGTGTGGTTTCTCCACCCGGCTCCCTAGAGCTTCCGCTGCTGGGGAGTTTTGACTCTGCTACACAGAAAGAGGGAGACTGTGTCACAGAGGGCAAAACAGCACTGGGGAAACTTTTTCCGAAGATTTATTTAAAACAGAGGAAGACGAATCCCTCTGAACAGCCTCCAAACATCTTGCCAAGGGCACAAGTTTTCAGCTGGAAAGGTGAAGTTGAGTTTATTTGCATTTAAAGCAAAGAGTTGTTTCTCCTCCTTTCTTTCTGCCTGTAAAACGTGGCCCAGACACCACGTTGTGTTCACACTCTGCTCGGCTCTTCGTGGAGCTGACCTGGTGGAAGTGAGGCCAAGTTCATGGTGCTGTCTCTGTGTCCAGGTTCATTCATTTCCTGGCGGCACCGGTCGCGGGTGGTGGCAGGATCCAGAAGTGCTTTTGGAGACACTGGGGCTCTGTTTGCCCATCCATTCCAGGAATCAGTGGAGGGACAGTCCCTCTCAAGGGCAGAGTCAAAGGCGGTGGAAATGCAATCAGCACACTTACGAATGCTTTCATGCTGCCTTGAACGGGGTCCCAGACTCTGGGGAGCTCATCTCTGATAAATTGCAAAAGACCGAAACTAAATGGACCAAACAGGCAGTCATTATTCTTAAGGGAGGAACCTCACCAACACAGCAGAAAGCCTTATCTGCAATTTGTTTGTAAGGCTGGATTGGAAATCCTAATATTTTCATCCCACTTCCAGCTCTTGGCCCTCACGCTAACTGCATTTCCCATGCTGTAGCTGACTCTGGGATGGCCCTTGTCACCTCTGTCTGGCTGTATCATGCACCCCACTTGACCCCATGCACACCACGGCTTGGGGTGGGTGCTGTCTCCGCATCACTTAGAAGAAAGGTGAGGCCAGGTCCATTCCTAGCTTCCATTTAGGGACGGTTTGATTAGACACCGGTTGCAGGATTCTCCAGTCCTCAGTGTGCTACTGGCAGAGTAGGAATGAGCCGGAATTGCTTCTTCATAAAAGAGACCAAAGATGGTCTCTTCACACCCGGCTTTCTCTAGGGCACTATGCCAGGGCACAGCAGTGCCTACCACTGAGATAGAGAAAGCCTCCTGGTCCCCAAAGAGATTTGGCTCTGGGGTTGGCATGGGATGGTCCTGTCCTGTTTTAGAAAACTGGAGCTGAAAGACAGTCCCCTCCATCCCTTAGGGACTGCCTCTCAGCTCCAGCTTTCTAAGACAGCATTGCTATGCCCCTGAGAGCTGTTCTTCAGCAGACAGAAATGATCTGCAGTTTAGTGTTTTGGGGAAGTCAGGCTCTCCCTTCCTCTACATCCCACCCCTCCTCCCTTCCCTTTCCCTCCCTTCCCCTCTCCGCTTCTCCTCTCCTTCTGTGTATACATTTAGAAACAAATGCAAGTCAGATATTCATTACACAATTTAAATTTTTAAGGGCTAATGGACTTTAGAGACTAATGTTACCAGACGAAATATAGGATATCCAGATAAATAATGAATACAGGCTTTTAAAAGTATGTCTTTCCTTTTCTCCCATTCTTTTACTCTCACTCTTTTCCTTTCTTTCACTTCTAAATTCGGCACCCTCTTAGAAACCCCACAGTGCGAGTCTTTAGACAGGAAACTAACATTGACAGAGACAAAGTAATTTGCCCTGTTATACAGCTGCTTGGAAGCAGAACCGAGGCCAAAAATAAGGTCTAGAAATTCCATCTGGGTCCTCTTGATCAATTATGTCGCCTTTCCTTCCCCCAGGATAGTCAACTGGGGCAGAGATACCAAGTAATAAAACCACCCCCTCATAGAACCATTTCGCAGGGACCATGCATGCGTCAAAGAACCGTAAAGTAAAATGCCACTCACTTGGAAATGCCACTAGTTTATAATTTGTGAGCTTTCCTGTGAAAGCGAATCTTAACCTAGCAGCCTTTTTCTTGCGAGAGTCCAGCCTTTTCCTTTTCTATAAGTATTGTTCCTGTCTTGAAGACTTTGTCCTCCCAAGTGATTTCAAATACTCAAGCACCCTCGTACTAAGCAAATACTAGGCCAAATATCCCTCTTTTTGTATTAACACCAAATCTCCCGCTGCCATTTAGGGAGAGTACTATGTATTAGGATTGAAAGATAAAGTAGATCATCTTCAAATATTCTAATATGTAGTACTCCACGGATCTACGTTAGCTCGTACCTTGATTGTGCACGATGAGTGGCAAAGGTGCTATTGTGTATCGTGGCAAAACCCAGGGAAAAAAGAATGCTTTATATTTTGCTTGATTTGGACCTTTATTAACCCTAAGGCTTACTTTCTTTATTTTTAACCAAGGGATTCTTATACTTTTTTGGGTCCGTTTTGAATATTGGACGCTAGGTTTCTAAAAGTCAGATGTTTATTTTGTTGGCATTGTTGATTTTTTAAGTTCCTACTGCAATGTACTAGCAAGAGTTCCATTTACGTCTTTTATGAGACACCACAGTGTCCAGGGCAGTGCCACAACAGCATGTCCTCCCAAAGGTATCCAGCCACCAAAAGAGCATGCTGAGGAACAAGAGAAAGAGGTCTGAATGAAACTATTTGGAATGCAAAGGAAATTCAGCTCAGCTGCAAGCGCTCAAATGCAGCCATGTAATTCCAAATGGCAAAAGGGTTTCAGGTGAGGCAACAGCTGTGTCTACACAGTGTTCCTTCTCTACCCCATCTCCTGGTCTCTAAGCTGAATGATTCCCTTCTCCTAGAAGGGTTTGAATTGGGCCTTAGAAAGAAGAAGAAGTCACAGAGTGAAGGACTGGGACCTGTTGGAATCAAATCTAAGCAGCCCATCTCCAGGAGCACTTACAGGCTCAGCTCTGTGCACTTAAGGAGGGCAGCATAGTCAGGAGAACAGCCTGGCCAAAGTTGGCAAAGTCTGCTCTGTCTGAGAATTCTCTCCTTTAACCCCTGATCATGAAGAAAAAGTACATGAGGGAGAAAAGAGAAAGCTTTTCCCTCCTTTCTTCTTTCCCTTCTTTTCTTCTTTCCACCATTTTAAATTGCTCCTGCAGAGAAGCCCCGAAGTAAAGGACAGGGTGTGGGGGTGGGGGACAGGCTACCTTCCCTTGGGCCCTGGAGCCATGAGTGCATTTTGCATCTGCTGAGTCTGGGGTTCACTGGGGAGACTAGACTCCTTCTCACAGTAATGGCAGGTTTCTGACTCCCACAGCCGGACAGATACATTCTTCTGAAAATACAAAACCTGCAAGTACTTGAGTGGGTCCTCTTCTCAATGACTTTCTGAATGGGACCAGTTCACGGGCTTTGCTCTGGAATGTTTATTCCCACAGAAATGGCCTCCTATCATCTCTGGAGCATGCCTGAGACTTCCCCTCTCATGTACGGGTTCTAGTTTTGCAAGCTCAATTTCCAGAATGGGGAATACACTCTCAGGACACTATTAGCCAAGTCTAGAGTGTCTCCAAACTCCAGACACGGCCTGGTTGGAAGGGTGGGACCTATGTAATGACTAAGAAATTAAGTGCCCCCTTAAGAAGAAAGGGGTGACTTAATGCGATGATCAGACAGACATTAGGATCGGGTCTCACTTATAGAGATTAGAGAACTTCACATTTGCTATTAATAACCACAGCCATTTACAAGGGTTCACTATGTGCTAAGACCTTAGCATTCATTCTTTGTTGAAAGGTACTATTGTGCTCCTGATATGGAAAAGTGGATACAGCCTCAGCTTACTGAGGTTGAGAAACTTGGATATTATCATTTTGCTTTTAACTAGTAGACACAGGACCAGAAAATTTTCTCACCGACTTACATGTCCACACTTTCAGTGACTTCTGAGTGAATAATCTCAATTGATCACCTACTATGTGCCAGGCACTTATTTGAACACTTTCTGCATTTTCCCCCTATTTTTGGTGTTGGGGATCAAACTCAGAACCTCATACATGTTAGGAAATTCTTTTACTATGAGCTAAACCCTCCACTTTCTGAATACTGACTCAGTAGCGCTCCCAGTGACCTGGTAAGCCAATTCTTACTATGAAGTCCATTTTATGTGTAAGGGTTGTGACTAAGCAAAGAGTTTCTGATTAGCTACCAGTTCACGTTGGCCCTCTGCATTCATGGATGCTGTGGTCTCTCTCCAAACCAATTTGCAGTCAAGCCTCATGAACAAAGCAAAAGGTAAAGTGAGGGGGAAACAATCAGAAACAAAAAAGCAAAACCCTTTCTTTCTTCCTCCCCCCTCCCCACTGGACAGCTGCGTGCCTTCCTTAGATCCCCTACTGAGTTTCCCTTCTTCCCTTCCTCCCAGAGGAAATTCAAACTAGGGAGTCACTTGTGTCCTTATATTCCCTGTGCTCTTCTTGTTCCCTGTGGCCTCAGACAATGGGGAGCAGGCTCTTTAAACAATTGTGCAATGGCTCTCCCTCTACACACACACACACACACACACACACACACACTACCTTTCTTCGATCTGAAATCTTGGAAATGCAATTTCTGCAACTTTTAGTTAAGCACCAGCAAGGCAGTTTGGAATGGAGACCCTCTGTGGACACTAGCTGCTCTGAGATTAGGTCTCAGCTCTGGGTCCCAGGCATTTACCTCCAGCCTGTCCAGCCAAGCTGCAACCCTCAGGCAGCAGGCAGATTTATTTCCCTTGGTAAACCTACTCTGATGAATGTAAACACTGT
>RJWT010016293.1:0-20954 GCA_004365215.1 Cuniculus paca | reverse complement strand
TATGGCCACCCAAGGGGTTAAAAACAAAGAATGCAGAAAATCTATCCACACACTAAAGACCTAGAGCATCCAGTCAAGGGCCTGGATCCCACAGCAATTCCTGCATGAGTCCAGCTGAAGACCTAGAGTGCATGGTGACACCTCCTGTGAGTTCACTGGAGGCCTAGAGCCCAGGACAATGACACATGCAAGTCTGTTTTGCCAATCTGCACTGGGAAGGTCCAGAGGTCAATGGTGGAAGCTAGAAAGTCTATGCCACCGGAGTGAAGGATCTGTGCTACTAGGTTGAGAAATCTGCACTGAAGCCAAGAAGTGAACCTCAAAATAAGGACCAGGGATCACCCAAAAAGAACCACAGCCATCCTCAGTGACAATGAGGTCCCTAGCTCCTCTGACAGTAACAGCCAAGTTCATATCAGGAAGCCAGAATGACAAGCTTCTCCAGGAGACTGAACAGTACACATTTTCCCCTCTGGAGCCAGGAAGCGATGCTTAAAGTAAGGACAAGTTCCTCCAGGAGAACCAACAGCTCCAAACAACAACACTTAGAAGAACCCACAATGCTACTCTCTTCCTCTCCACTTCTTTTATGCTGGCAACAGTCCTCAGGTGGGCCATTTACTCTTAGCACTACGTTGATTCAGTTCAACTAGTGTTTAGGTTGACCATCAGTTTTCGAGCTACCACATGAATATTCTATTTTTTCAATGAGTTTCAAACCCTTTCTTGCTTTGTGGTCTTCCACCTCATTCAACCTCAAATTTTCTATTTTCTTCTGTTCTAAACTATTTCATAACCTGAAAATTAATTTGCCAAACACTGTGTCAATCTTTTGTTTTTACTTCACTCATTCAATAGCAAATGTATAGCATTTTATATGTGTTAGATGAACTCATGCTTGTAAAACAGAATAACTCCCAGTATCCAGAAAAGACTTAACATCACTCATTACTAAGACACACTTACTGAGTTTCTACTATAGGCTGAGCTTTGCAAAAGGTGCTAATGGTAGAGCAGTTAATAAAATAGATGTTTATTGCTTTTACAAAATGCTGACCTTCTAAACTGAGATAAAATGAATTATAAAAGCCCTTCCAGGTAATATAATACTCTCATAGAAAACAGTTTTATGTGGCCAGGGGCTTAGCTCACCAGCACAAGTACCTGCTTGGCAAGTACAAGGTCATGAGTTCAAACCCTGGTAAAAAAAAAAAAAAAAAAAACCCCGACAAAAACAAAGTTTTGACAATTAAAGAAAAAATTCTTGGAAGGAAGAAAATACATATGAACTGGCATTAGCAGTGAATACTAACATTTTCTTCCAGCTATTTTACTCCTAAAATATTTCCTACAAAGAAATCTGCCAAATATTAGATATATAATGCTATGTAGTGCTGTTTACAATAGATATAATTTTAAAATATTCTGTCTTTTTTTGTATTGATGAAAAAAATTGGACTCAAAGTGTTCAAATGATATGTGCATGATTTTTGTTTGACATTTCAATTATTTTATTCTTGAAATACCAGTGTAGCATATCTATTGAAAATGAGAAGTGAATATTACAATTTTTTGGCAGAAATAAGTTTTTAGAAATCTTGGAATATTACTATCCTCTCAGGAAAATTTGCCACCAAATCAAATGAAACTCTTTATCAATTCATTGAAAGAATATTTTTGTAGTATTCTTCACATGATCTGCCTTGTTTGTGGCAGTTTGCATTAACCTAGAAGAGGAAAAACAATAAATATACATAACACTGAGAATAGCAAGCCAGTGGTCAAGAAAAAATACAAGGCAAGTAGGGTCAACAGAATTTTTTTAATTTTAATAATATGGTAACAGAAGGCTTCCCTTTTACAAGTGAAATGTGATCAGAGAGCTGGGGGACATGAATGGGAAAAAAAAGAAAGTCTTGCATTTAAGGGGAAAGAGGTTTTTAGGCAGAAAGATGAAGGCCAATACAATGCTGGTAAGAGCCTTCCACTTATTTGAGTAACTGAAATGTATGTGAAGTGCAAAGAGTAGAGCAAATGGTAGCACTTGGAAGAAACCCTGATAGGTCTTCAGGAAAATGTTTTGATATAGAGATAGATATAGAGATAGATATAGATATAGACATAGATATGAACACTCAGTAAAAGGGAAAGTTCTTAGAAGACTGTGACCAGGATTATGATGCTATTTCATTTTGCCTTGCCTATTTTTGGTTATTGGATAACAAATAGTCTATGGAAAACATGGAGGAAAAGAAGCAGGGGTGGAGAAAGAAAAGAAGGAAGGGAGGAAGTAGGAGTAGGGGCAGGAATGAAAGGAGCCAAAGAAAATGAGAAGGAAAATTCATGAAGTTTTGCTAATAAAGTAAAAAGTGAAAGTTATAGAGCAAGTGCAGTGGTGCATGCCACATTCCCAGTTCCTTAGGTTGATTGAGCCAGGAGGATCTCAAATTTGAGGGTAGCCTAGACAATTTAAGGAAACTCTGACATAAAATAAAATAAAAAGCACTCTGGATAGAGCACTACTCCATCCTATTCCAGGCTCTGGGTTCAATTTGAACAGAACGAAGAAAAGAGAGAAAGAAAGAAAGAAAGAAAGAAAGAAAGAAAGAAAGAAAGAAAGAAAGAAAGAAAGAAAGAAAGAAAGAAAGAAAAAAGAAGAGGGGGAGAAAAGGGAAGGAGAGAGACAGAGAGGGAGGAAAGGAGAGAGTAGTTGCAGTGGAGCTTAAATAAATAAACAGAATCTAAATATGATTTGCTTCTATAATACACATGAGACCCTCTAGTCAAATATGACTGGAATGTGTTTATTTTAAACCAATGCATAATGGAGTTGTTCGTGTTGATTAGGAGGGACCAGTAGTAACGGAGATTTTGCAAAGATGATTAGGGGTTTCAGTTTCAACATGTGAAGACTGAGATATTTCTTATATATATTAAAGGGAAATGAGTTTAGAGATCAGGAACAACATCCAAACTAAGGCAATTTATTTTCGAAGTACTGAATGCCAACTGTCTAAGAAAGGAAGAAGATAAAAAAGAATAAAGATCAGAAGGTGGAACCTTGGGGGTGTTCATGTTAGTTATTTTTTAATATTTTTATTTTATTATGCTGTAATGTTCAAGTGTAATTTTTGTGTGACTTTTATGTCACTGTATTCTGTTATTAAATTTGATAATCTAACTTTAATTTGCTTCATGTCTTTCCATCACAAGTTTTTCTATTACTGTTACTATTTTTTTTATGTGCTAAGAAATGCTCACATAGGAGGTAAACCCTTATTTCAGGATGTGTCCGTGTGTATATTTTCAACATATATGATTTAACTTCAGTATATTGAATGAAAATCCACCCTTAATACACACCAGCACCCGCTGAGGGCACAGATATAACAAAAAGGCAGAGGAGGGATGATTTTAATTTCTCTATTTGATCTGGAGCATATATTTTCTTCTGTTTTCAGGCATTGGAGATTCTTGTTCTTGGAAGTTGAAATGCATTTACTGTACTCAGGTCATGGATTCCCTGGAACTCAAGCTTGTGAACCTAGACTGAAATTCATGACCATTTTTCTTGGTGCTCCTGCCTATGGATATCAGAATGTTTAATTTGCTGCATATTTATCAAATGAGCCAGTTCTTATAATAAATCCAGTAGTGTATAAATAATTACATAAATATAGACTATCTAGCTAGCCAGTTATTTATTTCCTCTTGGTTTAGATTTTTTGGAAAACTTAACTAATACAGTTCCCTAATCAATGAGAGTTTGAAAGGTAAGAATTAACTTTAGAAAGTGAATGGTAGCAGAGACTACAGGAATAAAAGAAATAGTGGATGAGAATAAAATATTTCAACAAGGAGGGAATGGGTGATCAAGTATGATAAATGTTTATAGGGTTAATTGTTAATTAAGGAATTTAGCAATGAATGAGGATAGTGACAAATGTCTAATGGGGTCAGAATAAAGAATTATAAAGGGAAATGAATTTCAAATATTGACTATAGGTAATTCTTTTTGGGGAATTTCATGAATGTAAATGGAAATGAGATATATAATGGAGGGAGGTGCAGGCAAAAAAGAATTCTGCTGTTGTTCTATATGAGAAAATTTATAAAGTTAACACAGGCTAATTGGAAAGTACTGAAGAAACTGTAAAGAAATTATCATAAATCAATAATCCAGATGCGAAAGACAGATGGAGAGCACTGCTGGATAAATATCTTGGATATTTTGGGATCTAGCCAGGTAATTACAATAAAGGGAATTCTAGAGGAGTACACTTGAGTGCCTGTGTATGGAATTAATATCTCTGTTGGACCCTGTAATATAAACTGTAAAATAAATTAATGAAGACATTAGATTTTTAAATAAGCTATTTCAGAGCCTGATATTTGTCTTAGTTACTTTTCTTATCGCTGAGACAAAATACCCAAAGTTAAAGGAGGAAAGGTTAGCTGCAGCCTACAGTTTGCAGAGGTTTCAGTTCATAGTGGCATGGCAGAGAAACATCACAGAGGGAAAACAGTTCACGCCAGCAGAAGGCAGGAAAGCACCAAAACAGCGCAGTAGCAAGCAGCCAGTGATCACAGCAGCCCTCCTTTGGTCTCTTAAATTCTATCTAGTTTACACGCCTTTGGGGATGATAGTACTCACACCCAGGATGGGCCTTCCAATTATCCACACTCAGAACTATGCCAAACCAATCAATGGACTAACTTCATAATCATATACCCTTAATCCCAGCATCACACACTCTAGATCCAGCCCCCTCTGAAAAACCCCACCTATAACTGCAGGAGGTTTTGGAGAAACATCTAGACATAATCTATAACAACATTTCAATATGAAGTTTGGTGATAGACATACATATGATTATTCTCTCTATATAAATTAACTATACTATAATAAGGAGGAATCTCAACAGACATAGATCAAAAATTCTCTTTTACTAGATATATAAACCTCTAGTTTATTTATAAGAATTATTAAGTGTTGGGGACCACGACTTGTAAATTGACATAGTATTTTATCCTAGGCATTCCTTGCCTTCTCTGCCTTTCTTGTGAGCCAGTTTTGGAATGCAGAAATTGAGCTTCCTATTGGTCAGTGAGATTAGCACCCAGATGAGAAGATGGATATTGACCTTTTTTTTTTTTTATGATGTTAAACTTGCCCATTCAAGCACTACTTCTATACTACTCCAGGGAAAGCACTGTACCTCTTTGTGTGCACTCGCTAATGAAGTGATGGGTAGTTGGGGCCTTGTGTTCCTACAGTGCAATTGAAATGCAACCTCCACTTTGTCTTTTTGTACTTCCTTTCCTAATCTAGGCAGGAGATTGGAACCCACTGCAGGGTTCTCCAATAACTGGCACCAGGAGAAGGGTTCCAATATATACAGTTAAATTTTTATATTAAAAATAAATATCATATGATTGTATATTAGAAGAATAAAACCTGTATTCTCATCTATTAGACCTTCTAGTTTTTTTATATAATTAAAGAAGTACTGTCTTGGTTACTTTTTTTCATTGTTGAGACAAAATACCTGACACCCAAAGTGAAGGAAGGAGAGGGTTGTTTCTTACAGTTTTGGGGGTTTCAGTTGATACTCAGCTGGTTCCAAGGCAGGGTGGCATGGCTGAGGGGCAGCGGTTCATGGACTGAAACCCGCAAACTATAAGAAATAACCCTCTCCTTCCTTCACTTTGGGCATCAGGTATTTTGTCTCAGCAATGAGAGAAAAGTAACCAACACAAATAATCGAGTAACTGAAAATCTAAGTTTAAAAATTTTAATTGTTACTGAACAAACAAGAATGGAAAAACATTTTCTAAGGAATAATAAAAATAAATGGAGGATTATATGAAGTTAATATATTGAATTAATTATACAAATCTTTTCTTTACTAGAAGATTTATTTTCGTTCATAAGCTCTCATAATAAATTAGTGTTTTTAATGTTGCTGTTGAGTTATTACAAAGAAAGCATTTTGGATTTTATGTTGAAAAATAACAAAATCCAGCGGCCCAGAATTTTAACAGGTTTTATTTTAACTGTACCCTCTGCTTGGTCTCTTATATAAGTACTTGATGATTAGTTGTATACTACTTGGTGTCTGGAAGAAAATTAAAAGTGATGATTTCACTTTGCTTCACATACTTGATTTAAAAAAAAATTACTCAGTGCTTGAATAAGTTTAAGTTTTAAAAATTATAAGATAACCTCATTTTTTTGTATGTATAGTGAAATTTCATTTAAGCTAATAAAAGAAACTGTCATTAATTAACATTTTAATCACTGTAGGTATTTCTGGTAATTACATGTTTTCAATGCTGTCACATTCTCTTCCAGAAAGATTCTGAGTTATACATATTCAATCACTTGTGTTCATTTTCATCATAAAAGTATCAATGCCTGTGTTATTTATAGGAAAAGCAATATAATTACAGCTACTGCTTCAAAACTTAAATGCTTTCAATTGCTATTATTAGCACATAGAAATATGACTAGAGAGTTTTCGAAACTAGGATACAAAGAGCACAAGCAAATTTCAAAATAAAGAATGGGACATTTCATCAGGTTTACAAGTTTTCCACTTAAATTTTATGTCTCCAGAAAATTTGAAAGAAAAAATGAACAATTTGCAGATGAATTAAATCAATGTAGTGGAAGAAACATGCAATTCTTTAGATATCTATTTCCATGTCAACTGTCTACAATAATAATAGTTGCAGTATTAGTACAATATTTCAGTTTTTAGTTTAATGACTCAATAAAAGTGATTTTCTTTGTAGGTGCAACAAAAATGTCCTTAACTTTTCTGAATGAGTTGGCTAGTGTAGAGTTCAGAAATTCTTTAAATGAAAGTACTAAATGATTTCAAGTCAGATATGTAAGGTTATTTTTGAGAGAAACTGTCCTAGAAAAAAGACATGCTTATCTATCATCTATCTATCTCTCTATCTATCTCTCTGTCTATCTATCTACCTATCTACCTATCATCAATCTGATTTCAATGACTTCCAAGGAGGCATGACAAAATATCAGAGACTGAGTAACTTATAATGATCAGAAATCTATTGGCTCATAATTCTGGAAGCTGGGATAACCAACCTCAAGGGACCTACAGGTTTGTCCAGTCTGATTTGAAGGGGGATACTGACATGCTGCATCTACAGCAAAGGAAACATGTGCCCCAAAGGACCGACGTGGGAGGGCAAAGACAGAAAAAGAGTCTGAATTGACCCATTTAAAACGGCACTGATCCACTTACAAGGTTCCAAGCCTGATTATCTCAGAAAGGTTTCACCTTTCTTTATTTTTACAGTTGTAATTGTATTTCAACATGCATTTCATAGACATACTTTAAGTTGTTCCAAGCCCCTTTCAGCTATTTCCACATAAGTTTTTCCATTGATTGGTTGGTTTTACACGCTTGTTTCCTTTCTGGTATTGTGTGAGATTTCAGCTTCATTATGCATACTTGTTTTTCCCTTTGTAGAATCAACAATTTCTCTAAGGAATTCTGGTATCTTTTACAGGACAACAATATGAAACACTAGGATCTGAGCACTAGATATTCTCATTGCTACCCTGAACCATTGCTTCAAGGGCGTTCTAGTTGACAGAGCAAGGAAATATATGTTTAGATATTAACCCTGGTATATCCAGAGGTATCTGTAAGTATTCATATATGTAACCATTGATATCTATAGAAGTTAACTTAAAATGCTAATGTCTCTGGCTTTAATTTATTAATATATGAATCATTCATGCCTCCTCTCCTTGCTCTCTGTAATTCTATTTTCAATTATATTGCCATCCATTCACATAATTACTCAATTCCACAGTATATGCAGATATTTCTGAATTATTAACCCCTCATCTATGGGAAAGAATTTAATCAAGGAGGATACAATACTATGAGCAGAAATTTTCACTAGAAACTCTACTCATTTTTCAACTATTGCCTTTTCACTAGATGATGTTATTTTACCTTTTCAGATTAGCAATGTAATTCTATTTATTGCCAAAACACGTATTCCATTAGGAATGATCTGATCTCCTAAACTATCTTTAACTTACAAACTTTACATTTTATGTTATTCAGTTCTATGGATATATATAAATAATATTACTTATCTAAAAATGTTATGTCACACAGAATAATTTTAGGATCCAAGAAAACACATCGTGTGTCATCTATTTATCCATTCCCTCCTCAGTCACAGGAATATAAGTTCATCCATGTTGTCTCATTAGTGCATAGTTCTTTAACTGCTAAATGATAGCCCACTATATGGATGTATCACAGTTTACTTATTCATTCACCAATCAAATGGTGACTTTTGTTATTGGTATTTATGAATCCAGTTTCTATAAAAATTCATGTGCTGATTTTTATAGACATTTGCAAATAAATTGCACAATAAACAAGCCTCAAAAATTGTTAAAATTACTCTTCATGTTTCTATTTTCTGAAAGAAGTTTTACAAAACTAGTGTAATTTTTTCCTCAATGTTTTGTGCAATTGAGTGAAACCATCTGTGGTTTCTTTGAAGAGAGATCATAAAATAATGATTCTATTTCTTTTATAATAGTAGAACTACTGAAATAATATGATTGTCTATTGTCCAAGTCTTGGTGGGGTGTATCTTTTAAGAAATTGATAAATTTTATGCTACTTTTCAATTTTGTATGCAAAGTGTTTTGCCTAGTATTCCTCTATCCTTTCAATGCCCAAGGGTTATAATTATGACCCATCTTTCATTTCTAATGCTGGTAAATTTTGTCTTTTTTGGATAGTCTGGCAAGAATTTTTTTTTTTGTAGCACCGGGAATTGAACTCATGACCATGTGCTTGCCAGGCAGGCACTTAGGCCACTGAGCTAAATCCTCAGCTCTGGCAAGAATTTTACCATCCTTATTGAGGAAAGAGGTTTCTGTCGTTGCTGTTTCTTGTATTTTTTTAAATTGTTTGTCATTGTAAAAATTCATTGATTTTCTTGTGCTAGCTTTATGTTTTTCAAATAATCATTTCTCTTCTGTTTACTTTATGTATATATTACTTTTCTTTATTTAGTTTTGTCAGGAAAATATAATGTTTTCTTAATGTCATAGCAGGTTACTAAATAAATAATTATCAAATTGTCTAAATTTCTCTGATACTGGTGGTCAGAAGTTTATGCGGGTTTTCCTGTCTCTGATGTAAAGTAGAAATCATGTATTGAAGAATTCATAACAGATGTTCACAACAAACTTCTAGTTGTAAGGGTCACATATATGACCAAATATTGTTTGATATCTAAAATTTGATTCAGCCATTTGAAGAGATTTTGGAAGAGGAAGATATCAAATTCATATCATTACATTATGTATAGCATACCCACAAAATTATCTTAAATTCATGGATGTGAATAAGAGTTTTATAAATCTCTTAGGATCTTCTCCAAACCTTCTCAAGATATGTTTCATAAGAATGCATAAAAGGTCACATGTGTATCTCAGTGATATTCAGAAAGTCTTCATGTTTGATAGTTTACAACTTTTGTTAGTTAAATAATCATCTTCATACATGAGTCCTAAGAAATAAATAAACAAAGCTATATCCATTTTTTTTCTGGAAAGACATATTTTAAACTGATATTTTCCTCTAGTAACAGTAGCATTTCATTGTTTCTCAGATTACTATATGAATTTGTACTGCAGATTGTAGTTCAAATTTGTATTTTGGCTAAATTTTTTGACAATAAAAATCATTGTCATGGGAGTAAAATCTATTATAACTCAATCTCTTGCTGACTTATAAGAAATTTTAACCAGTAGCATATAATTACTCAAGCATTCAAGTTTCTAAAAATGATATTTCATGTAGTGTTTTGCTAACATGCAGCAAAACCATTGTTCACAGGTCAAAAAATATTTCTCACACCTGTGTACTTACTTAATAGGGACAAATCTTAAATATTTGAATAAGAAACTTTTTTTTAGTGGTTTGAGTTTATATCTGGCAATGTACATGCCACATCACTTTTAAAAGAAATCTATGAAATAATTTTTATTTTCTTAACTGTTTTGTTTTAATGCAATATGTATACATATTACAAAAATATAAAAAGGACTCTTCTGTTTTCTTTGAAAAAATAAAACAAAATAATTAAAGACTAGCAATAGTTTATATACTGTTAATTTTAAAAGAATGGCCAAGATAAAATATTTTTTAAAACAAATTATTTAACATGACAGAGATACATGAGTCACCTTTTACAGTATTTCCTTTCCAAATTCAAACTCAACAATGTAAAAATATCTATCCCCAAATTCCATTTGTAAATGTAATTGCCAATTTTTTAAAGCCCAGTGGATTCTTTAATATAATTTTAAAAAATTATTTGTACCAAAAGGGAAAATATAAGGGTGATTCTAATTTTGATAATGCAGACTAAATTGTTTGAACAAAAGTTGTGGTAAGAAAAAATATTAACTTGGGTGGTGAGTTAATTCCACAACTTCTGCTTTATGGTATTAGGCAGCAACAGTGCAGAGGATAAAGGGAACCCCAAGAGCCAAACCTGACAATTCTGACTTTTGTTCATAGAACATTTGATAATAGCGTGACTATTTCAGAAAATGTGAGTCTTTGATCGTCTGCACAGTTTGAGTTTACCATTCAGGATGGAGCTTCAACAAAATTATGCAACAAGAAGTAAGTCTAAGTCAAACTGTCTCAATACCTGAAAAGTGTATTTGGGTTTATTCTCATAACAACAGAGTGTAACACACCAATTCTTCAAATTTTCCTATACTTTTTTACATATTGCACAAAGTATATTGTCTCAAAAATACACAAAATCTAAAGAAATATAAAACTAATAATATAAATCTCACTAAAGGCTGAGAGAAACATTAAATGCTGAAAGAAGCTTAAAAGGCATTCAGTTAATGAAGTCTTCAAACTAATTTTAAAGCAGTGTCCTAAATAGTAAGAAGACAATGTAAATAAAAAGGGAGACTATGCAGCCAGCAACTGGAAAATACAGTAATTTAAATTTTGAATAATTTAACTTTTAATGTAAAGTTAAGTGTCAGCACCCAAATGAATTATGCTGTTACATAAATGTTGAATATATTTAATATTGGCATCATTAGAAGACTAGGGTACAATCTTGTTGGTCTTGCTTTTATTTACAAAATCTATAGTCTCAAAATTCTCCTGAGTCTTTTCATTTCTTTATCAATTTAATTCTAGATCTCTTTAGCTGAGTGTGGTAATTTCAAGTGGAACACAGCTATCTTACAAAACAGATTATAACAAATCAGTTTCTCTTTTCACTCTACATAAGGACCTCCAGACAAGCAATTAAAAATAAATAGAAACAATGAAAAAAAAATCTCTCTTCTGAATTCCTAATATGTCTGATAAAAATGCACACAGAAATAAGAAGAGCCCCTTTAATACCATTTAAATTTAACTCCTTCTACCTGACCACATTATAAATGAGAAAACCAAACAGTACAAGTTTGAGATTTCTGTTCATCAGAACTATGAAGGAAGGCAATGTGGTAGAGCATGCCTGTAATCCCAGCACTTGGGAAGCTGAGGCAAGAATATTACCCTAAATTTGAGGCCAGCTTGGGCTACAGAGTGAGTTAAGGCTAGCCTGAACTTCATAGCAAAATCCTATCTCACAAAGCAAACAAACAAACACAAAAATAACCAAAAAAAAAAAAAAAACGGAGAAAAAGGTTTCTTTGGCTTCCAAATAGATGGTAAATTTTTTGTTTTGTTTCTAAACTGCTTTTTTAATTTTTTTTTTTTTTAAAAAAGTAAAACAAAATTTCCTAACAAAATAATAGGAGAGTAACAATAGGTAATATATTGGGTATTATCTTTAATGTACTTATTTAGAGTACAAGAAACGGACATAAAAAAATCTTCCAATTGATATTACCACAAACTTTCCTTTTCAGTGAACTAAGAGACACTAGTAGTGTAGCTAACTTGCGTTACTTTTTTATGACAACTGTTTGAATTAGACTTGCTTTCATTCACATTCAGTATTTTGTTTTGAGACTCTTGAAGATCACACAATCCTTCTTTGATTTTTATAGAACATAGATACTAAAATCTTACCTACTTTTAGGTAATGAAATTTGTGTGATACTGTTTTCATGTCCTTAAATTTTTGAAAATGTAAATGACTTCCCACATTTAGAATATAATATATTCAATTATATTTGCCTTCATGTTTAGCATTCCTTTGATCTTCATCTCATTGTGAAGGTCATGCTCCTTTTGCATGATTTTTCTCTGGTGTGTGTTTTTCTTTTTCAAAGAATTTCTGTGGATGAATTCTTCCAATTATTTTTTGTCAGAAAATTTCATCCATATTCTTGAGGAATATTTTCACTCGGTCTTAGAATTTAGTTTGTCAGGTAATTTCTTCACGAATTTTGAAGACATTCCACTTAGTTTTTACTTTTTACTGCTGGTGTTAATAAGTCACTGTAAGTAGAAACAACCTGCCTGCTGTCTTTGAAGACAGTGAGTACTTTTTCTGAATACTTTCAAGATTTTCTTTTGTCTTTATTGTACTGTGCTGTCACTGCTATACCTTCATGTTTTTATTATAATGTCACACACACAGTGGTTCTTGGTATGTGTACCAATGTCATTAAGAGCATGTGCATTTAATTTTTCTCATTCTCTTTCATATCCCTTCTTACAGGGTCCTGAGTGCCTATATATTAGAATTTTTGCACACATTTCATATAATTAATATTCCTATCTCTTTTACCATCATTGCTCATATGAGAAATGCATTTTATGCTCACCCTTCAATTGTGTTGATCACTTATTATGTTATGTTCATAATTTTAATCATTGCATTCATCAAATATAGAAAATATAATTCTTTCAATATTTTCCAATTTTCCATGGAAACATCTGTCCAATTGCATTTAAATATCTTACTGACTCACAGTTATTTTAAACTCTTTACTCTGAAAATTCATTTTTTTATTCTAATTTATGTTCATATGCTTCTATTACCTACTTTATTTCTTTAGTTTTCAGTCATGTCAACCTATTTGTTGGTACATCTGAGTTTTATTATTCTTGTGAAATACATGTTGCAGCTTATAAAAAAAGGAAGAAAACTCAATGCTATGAATGCAGTTATTTTTTCCCTCCTGTTGAATTTGGTTCTGGGACAGTAGATAGAACTAAAAGAAGTCACACTGGTGGAGTACTGTAGTCAATTCCAGCTTTCAATTTTAATAAAGTTTATATTTCCCTGGTTGATCTTTATTTCTATAGAAGAAACTTTTCTTGTGTCCCAGGTGGAAATCCATGATACATTAGTATCTCAACTCCTGGAAGTGTTTTAAACCACAATATTTGTATGCTCAAGCCTAAAATACTAAAAAAAGTTCTGCTCAAATCCTCAGTCTCTCAGTCAGAAACAGTTTATGTTCAGGTTTGTAACTTTTCCTCTTTTTTTTTTGTAATATGTACATGATTTAAACCAAAAACATGATACTGAGTGTCCAATTCCACTTACTTGGCTCCCTTCTGGGAATCTGTTTACTCAAAATACTAGTACACTCTTGATTCATTTCATAAAGCAGCTTTCTTGACATTAACATCACAACAGAAATGAAGAAAGTAAGTGATTGACTTTTTAAGATTTTCTTTGTGTGATAGTTAGAAACAAAATAAGTTTTCCTCACTGGAAAAGGGAAATAGAAATGTATTTTTTCTAAAACTAAATCCTGCAGTTCTGGGTTATAAAGGATATAAAATTAAACTTCCCACTATAAATGTCATAAAATTGAACCATGTTTATATTCCAGTATTTTTCTCTATAAACATTTCTCTGTAAACAAATAAACCTTGACTAGAAAGTTTGTTTGTTTATTTATTTATTTATTTATTTATTTATTTATTTATTTATTGTCTTTTTTGAGACAGGGTCTCCCTATGCAGTTCAGGCTGGCCTTTGGCTCACTTTGTAGCTCAGGCTGGTCTTGATCTCACAAGAATCCTCCTATCTCAGCTTCCCGAATGCTGGGATTACAGGAGTGCACCATCACTCCTGGCTCTAGAAAGCTATTTTAAAATTAAGAAATTATTCAGCAAATACTCATGGGGACACAGTGAGCTGATGTTAGTCTTTGTGTAATACTCACAAACCCATTATTAGTAGATAATTCTGTGTGCTACTAGAATAGGGAAAGGAAGATTACAATTCCTCGACTATATTTAGCCCACAATTTAGTTTAATATTAGAAGGGAGGGCCCCCCCCCCCGCTTGCACCGATTTAAGGGGCGGGGAGAAAGAAGGGAGCTAAGAATTATTTTAACATATTTAAGTATTTGAAAACAAAATCAAAGAAAAATTGTCTTTGTGGGTGAAAATTGTATGGAGTAAATGCCCACAAAGTTTTAGTGGGTTGCAGTCACCTTCATTTGTTTACATATTTTTAGTGGCTGTTTTTGCTCTATAGTGACACAGTTAGGTAATTATAACAAAAATCATATGACCCTGAAAGTCTAAAATATTTTCTCTCTGGTTTCTTACAGAAAGTGTTTTCTGACTCTTTCCTAGACAAATGATTTTCACTTTTTGCCCAAATCAGCATTGATTGCAGTTTGAAACTTCATATTCTTGTTTAGCATATAAAAATAAACAATTATACAAAAACTGTGTTGAAGAAGCATTCTATAGTCTTTTCTGACAGCAAAAATTCTGAGTCATGTCCCTGTTTAGGTTTTCTTTGGTTATACTTTGGCAATGGATTTAACATAATCTCTTTGGGCAAATAGTATCCATAGCTATATTTTACTTTTAAAAGTCCAGTTTCCAATATATAGGCAACATTAGTACCAGAAACGGTGCTAACACGCTAGCTCCAGCTGATTGCATTTAGATTTCTAGCATCGATCTCATTTGCTAAGGATAAACATCAAATCATTCTAAATATTTTAGAAATTGTATATTCTGTTTTTCAATAAAAATATGTATTTATTGAAAATGTGCACTTGTCTTTCTGATACTTCGACTTTTAAAAATTCTTGTAATAAGTCATATATTAAAAATGCTTTGACAACAACCTCCAGAAACAGCTAAAGTATGTATGAAACAGCTAAAGTATTTATAGTTTAATTCACACTGGGTGGTGGGAAATCAGATAGAAACTGCTTTTTGTTTTTTTTTTTTGTTTTTTTTTTTTTGATTTCTTACAGCTTACCTAGTGCATCCCTCTAAAAAGTTGAAAAATATCAACTTTCTCTAGTGTGGCATTAAGTTTCAAAAATAAATTTACTGGACAACGTAGATACTTTCAAGTAAATGATTTGTGAATCAGGTCCAAGTGTTAATCCAAGCTTTAATATTTCTAATTAATTAACCTCGGCTTACAGCAGCTATAAACTGCAAAGCAAGGGATTACCGGGTGACTTATCTGAGAATAAAACAAATCCATTATTTGAACAAAATATCTTTAAAATGGTTGCCTGAAACCTACAAAAGCTTTGAAGCATGTTGATATAAAAATCATTCTCAAAAGTCATTCATTCCCTTAAGATCCTAAAACCCACTCAGCTTAAAAAAAATAAAAAATAAAATAAGAAAACCTCAGAGTTTAAATAAGTGGAGATTAATTCCGTTGTCTTAAACACAAATCCATTCATTCTAGTGTTTGAACAGCAATTGAAATAGAATACTTATGCAAACTAGAAGAGAAATTACTTTCTAGAGGAAAAGGATGTTGACTGAGTTGGAGCATTTCTATTTTTTTAGATTCTTCTCTACAATAACTTAAATAGGCAATGAAATAATTATACATTTAAATGAAAACGAAGCAATGGAAAATTCAGAGAAGTTTGCTTCATGAAACTATGCATATAGATTCATAATCTTACATTTCTTTATATTGACTTGAAAGATAATTTTGTATATTGACTTTACATAAAGTAATGGCAATTAAACTTTGAAATTGATGTTCAACAAATCAATGTTCATAAAATATATATTTTCAATGGTCTAGAACATTGTTTAGGTGTTGAAGAGAGCAAATTTTGTGAAATCTCAATTCTCATTCTGCCTTTTAATTCATTTCAACACAACTGTAATTAATTTTATTATCATTAGAATTAGTATTAGTATTGTAATCATTGATGAAAGGACTTCATCTTTTCAATTAATTTAGGTAATTACAAACCCTACTGTAAATGCACCACAACAATTCAAAAAATTTGTGTGATTAGATAATATGGAATGAAGTAGGAAAATGTGGATAAAATGCTACATTAAACATATTTTTGTAACATCTAGTATTTATATTTTATACTTTTTTTGTAACATCTAGTAAATCGCACTGAGTATTTTTGAAAACACTAACCTATAAACATGAATCAAATAAAAGAGAAAAAGACTGGCTCTAAATTTTGAAAGAAGTACAATAAATTGATATACTGTAATTGAGTAGCTGAACAGACACTGATGAATTATAAGCAGAACTAAAAAGATTTAAAGTCCATGTGATTTATACCTTAGAATACTTCATCTAAAAAGACTTTCAAGTTAAAATAAATGAAGAAGTGAGAACACAGTAGAGTATCTCTAAGCATATATATATATATATAATATATATATACATATATATAATATACATATATATAATATATATATAATATATATATACATATATATAATATACATATATATAATATATATATATATACCTTTTAGATTATCTTAGACTTCTTTCTTATACAGGCAAGAAACTATCTTTTTCCAGGTACAATGGAAAGACTTCTTTTCTGAGCCTAGAAGAGTTAATAGCCTGGAGATCACAAGGAAGTAGTGAGACATGCAAGCAGCAGGTCTGACTGAGAATGCACAAACTTACTTCTGTATACTGACCCTCTGGTACAGTTCAGAGACCAGTAGTCCAACTACAGACCAGTGGCATCCAGTCAGGATAGAATGGTACTGTTTTGGAAAATTCGACTATCTTTATAAAATTGAAAAAAAGGGATATAAAACCATCAGATAGTCCTCAAAGAAAGAACCCATTTAGAGAATCTGGAATGTATACTATATTTGTGAGCCACAAGTATCATACAGAGCTTCATATTGACTTTTTATTCTGCTCCTCTTAAACCCAGATGGCTTTGGGAAGTTTTATAGCCTGAAAGTCAGAAACACAACGACAACAAAACAAAACAAAACAATAACACAACAACAACAAAAGAGCAGAACTTTTTAACTGGGAAGATAAAATGACTACTCATGGCAAAGGAAATATTAAGCACTTCTTTTTACTCTTTAGTATACAATTTCAATCAGAGACTCAGGTTTATGTTTGAAGAACTATACCTAATTGAAAACATGTATGTTTTAAGCATTTAAAATTATTTGAAACAAAATTGTATTTTAGGATTTTCATTCTCCTGCAAGGGTCTCTGAAAGAATAGAGGTATTTAGTTATTGAAAGAATAAAACAATACATTCTACCTTGCAATTAGTATTTCTGTCTTTGGATATTTTAATAAACCTAAATTATTTATAGAATTTTGGTGATATTTTTCATGTAGCAAAATATTCATAATTTCATAGATCTAAGAATTATGTAATTATCATATATTCCAATTTACTTAATAAAAGCTCAAATAAGAAAAGAGAAGAATGACGTAATAATGCAGAAGGATCATGACATAATGAAATAATCATGACTTCTAAAGACTTATATGGGCATTGTTGAAGGTATCGCAACATTTTTCATGAAATGTAAAAGAAAAATATGAAATAAAATTCTTATTTTTCAGTTTTATTAAAATAAACTTCATGTTTCAACTATATGAAAAGGAGAAAATAAAATTTTTTTCACAACTATTAAATAAACTGGGTGATGAATTAAGAAATAGATTATACTTTACAATTATGATCATACCTAATTATGTACATGAGATTTTACAATATGAGTCTTTGTATAAAGATGAAGTTCATGGATTTTCCCAAGCTTATTTATTAATTAATATGCTTCATTTTTGAAAGATAAAAGAGGTATTGTTATACAATTAAGTTATTCTACAGGAAATAATTTATACTACAATATCTGGGCCAAGGTCCTAAAATAAGCCAATTTCTGAAAGAATATGTGACAGTAATCTTCTCTTTTATAATATTTGTCTTTTTTTATTAATTTTTTATCATTTTAACTTTTTAATTACTTGTCCTTATTTGATATCCTTTATTCTTATACTTAAGCATATTTTAGTCATACAAATATTAAAATGGGTCATTAAAATCAGGTAGTAAATGACACTGATGTTTTCTGAGGGATATTTTCAGAAAGAAGGAAATGGATCTACAAAGAAAAAAGAAGACATCATAAAAAGAGGATTTATTTAACAAAGGAAAGATGTCATAAAATAAAAAATATATAGAGAGCCGAAAACAAATGAAAATGTGGAAGAAAGTGACAAATGAGTCTAAATAGTGAATTAAAACACAAGTATTGGAAAAGAGAAAGGAAAAAATGAGAAATATTTTTTTGCAAGATCCAACATGAAGTCAAATGTAGTTTTAGAGAAAGAGAAGTAAATTTAAGAAGGATGCCATCATTGAAATGATTCAATAAAATTTTAAAATTGAAGGCTATTAAATTTATGAACTTAAAAGATTTTACATAATGCTAAATACAAATTACCAAAAAAAAAGTATCCAAGTTACATTTTTGTGGCATTTCATACCTAAGAAATTGAAGCACTATGAGATTTTAGGGAAAATGTAGAGACAGGCAAAGGATCAGTAACAATTGTATTAACCCTCATGGCAGAAACACAAGCCAATAAAATATGTCTTCCCAGTTTAAATTAAGGCGAAGGGACTCATCAGGGTTAAGAGAGACCTCCACAGTGAAAAAAGTAAGAACGATTATTGAATAAAGCAGTGGGCTTAAAATGAATTGCCATGAGAAAGTTTCTCATTGTAGTGTCTTCTCTATCTGCCATTCATTTAAATATAACTTAAAGAAAATCTACATTAATAAAGAATTATTTTACTTATGATAAAGATACCTCCAATAAAATATTTAAGTAATCGTTTAATTAATGAAAATTGTTGTCTTAATTTATTAAAGATTAATTTCATCTTGATCTTTTTTAGGTATCCTTTTATGGTTGTTGTTGCTCTTTAGTTGTGTGGTTGTTTGTTTGTTAAGACTGGGTCTTACTATGTAGTTCAGGATGGTCTCAAACTCACAGTGATCCTCCTGACTCAGTCTCCAAAGTTCCAGGGTTTAGGCATGCACCTGGTTTTAACTAAAAATCATTTTCAGTCTTTGAGTAAATAAACCATAAAAGTAAGGAATATAGGTTCAGTAACTTCTCATTACTTTATTTTTTTTATTTTATTGAAAAAAGGTAAAGCAGAATTTCATAACAAAATTATAGGAGAATAACAATAGTTAATACATCACATATTGTCATCTTTGAAGTAGTTACGCAGAGTACAAGATATGGGCATAAAAAGTTCTCCAATGTATATTAGCATGAACCTTTCTTTCCAATGAAAAGAAACAATGAATACTTCAGCACTGATTTGTCCTCGGTTTAATTTAAAATGTACAAAACGAAGGAGTAAAGAAACACTTAAATGAATTGCTTCTTTTTATGTTCAATATTTCAAAAGTTCTTATTATTTTGGAAAAAGATCTTGCTATTATCATTATTCCCTATATCTAGAAAACTGATCAAATTTATTAGAGGATCTTACATAAGGGGGTCTGAGAAGTTGTATATGCCATGAGATACACCCATAGCTACTCAACCTCTCCTTCTAAGAATATGCCAGAAAATTTGCATTTTATGCACCACAAGAATTTTGCACACTAACATTTCTCCTTGATTTTTTAAGGAAATGATTATTAACATGATTGTTTTTTAAATTTTTTCTTCTTCTAAATAAATCATTATATAAAATAGTATTGTAGAATAGGCTGCCATCCATGGCTACTCGTTAAACATAAATGATCATATAAATAAGTTACATGGACTGGTCATCAGAAAATTGGGAATCTAGGGAATGAGGCAAACCGATGAAAAAGCTATCTCATTAGAAGATAGTAATTTTATCACTTGATAAAATTGATGTTTTTCATATAAGAATTTGAGCTTAGTGTTACAAGACTTGATTTTTCAAGGAATAATAGTAATAGGCATTTCAAAATTAGAAATCTTCCGAGTTTTAAATCTATGAAGTCATCTTTTCTACATGCCATAGCATCAATCTAGAAACCATATACACTGATTTTAAACTGCCTCTTTATACAACAATCTAAGCAGTTTAACACTGCAACAGCCTAGGTCTTACCATTTCTGTAATGGATAAGGTGCTCTCTGTGTAATACTATTTATTTACTCAACCTTTGTTGCTTACATTTCTGTATTGCCTTAAGAGTCAGCATTTGAATGAATATTCACATATATGTGTTTAATCCCAAATCACTTACCAAGAAAATCCTCTAAAAATAACCACAATGAAATTCTAATAAACACAGGCTCTGATCTCTTTGGTGATTGTGATGAACCATAGGACTTAAATGATATGAAAAAAAATTTAAGGGTACAATTTATTTAACACAAAGACCAAGTTCTTTGTGAACAAGTAATGTCTGGTCAGGGCTGACTAAAATTAGAAATTCAACAGAGTGTATTACTGGGTAGGAAACAGTGATAATATTACATAACTCTCACCTATGCCCCTTTTCCTTGATCTATCATTCAGTCTTTTCCAAACAATGAAGCAGTAGAGCTAGGTGCAAGTGTGAATATTGAATCAGTATTGTGGAATTTAATGTTATACTAATATGTGTATCAATCAATGTAAAGATGTTTAGAGAGGCTAGATCCAACAAGCTTCTTTAACTCCTCCTCTCCCAC
>RJWT010016292.1:0-19946 GCA_004365215.1 Cuniculus paca | reverse complement strand
ACTCAGTTGTCAGTGGAATTCCTCATAGCTTGGCATTTGCGTGGCTGTTTCCAAAGGGAAGCCATTTGTACCATTCCCCCTCAGTGCCAGACTTTATTTGAATAAATATCATTTTCAGTTTCAATTGAGAATACAGTTACTCCTGCCTGAATGACTTTAGCCAATGTGAGAACAAGAGTGATCTCTAAGGATAGACATTTGCAGATAGGCTGCAGAAAATAAAGCAGAGACCTTGCTTTCTTCCTATACTCTCTGCATCTATTCTTTTGTGCTGCTGGTACCTATGTCATTTATACTAACTTCAAGATACAGCTGTGGCCTCAGTTAGATTTATATTCAGGGGCTTGGCCAAACCTTCATGTGATCATATTTGATATAGATTAAGTCAAATAGCTGCCTCTAACAGATGAACACCATATTTTCCTTTTGTTTTTCTTTGTTAACTCTCTGACATTTCAATATTTCCCTTTGTCTTCCAGACCAAATGCTTCATCTGTGGCATAGGCAATGATTACTTCGACACAGTGCCACATGGCTTCGAAACCCACACTTTGCAGGAGCACAACCTGGCCAATTACCTGTGAGTGCTGGTGTCAGCCTTGCTGGCCTTACCTGGGATCCCTGCTCCCTCTCATCTCAGGAATCCATACCGGCAGGAGAGGCTGCTGCCTGCTCTTTACTCTTGCTCAGAAGCTTTGAGAGAAAGACTACCCACTAGTGGTTCACTTGACATGAGATTGGGGTGGGGTGGGGCATACTTTCAGGAAATGTTGGTCATATTCCCCATTTCAATCCCCATTTCAAAAAAGACTCTTCCAGCTGCTCCCTAGAGATACATGAATCGTCCTCTTCCCTATTTTTTTTTTTCCTTGCTGAGGACTTGTAAGTTTCTCTAAGAACTATTGGAAAACCAGTAAAAAAGTTGCATTTTTTTTTTTTGGATCATAGAAATTTGACCATTACTTAGTAGTAGCCAAAACTGTAGTTTTATGAGATACTCTTCTTAGTTTCTGACCCAGTTTTAATATCAAATAGATGAGATGCAGAGTAGCATTGAAGGAAAAAATTGATTGAGCTATATTCAATTGGAATAAATAAGTAAATAAATTGGAACATCTTATTAAGCTAGTCTTCATTTAAAATTCATCAATGTTGATTTCAAAGTATGTATATTCTTAGCCTGCAGCCAGAGTGTGCATAGGGGAAAATGGATTAGGTAAGAAAGATCAAGTCTAAAAATATTCCTCCACTCTTTCTGGTACGCTGTAATTAATTTTCAGAAAAGTACTTGTGGTTTCTTTCTCAGTACCTCATGCACTGTAATATATAGTAGCATTTTCTATCAGTTTACACTGGTAACTTCCTACAATGCATTCCTAATCAGTTTCTTTGTGCCTGCAGGTTTTTTCTGATGTATCTCATCAACAAAGATGAAACAGAACACACAGGACAGGTAGGCAAACAGGGACTAAGTGGCATCTTCAGAAAGACTGCATACTGGAACAAAAAATGTGCAAGGGGGAGGAATTGCTTTCACAAATCAGTCATGATTATCTGTTATCAAATTCCTGTTTTCTTAAATGAGTGTGGAAAAAGGTTGCCTCCCTTGAAAAATTCCAATTCCACATGCAAAAATAAGCTTTTATGATCTGAAAATACTAGGCTTGCATTTTAAATTCCCTGTATGAAAAAGTTGAGTGTTCCTAATTATGATGTCCTGATTGCTTAATCAGATGGCAGATGATTTAAAATGAACTTCAACTCACAGCATTATGGTCAGTTAAAAATGTCTAAATATTTTAAATGTTGTGTAAATGCTTTAATGTTGTGTAAGCTTTTTAAGCTATTTGCGGTTCCCCTTTCATGACTACTCACAGTAAATTGTTCATAGATTGAACTTAAGGATGTAATGAATAATAATAATCATAGTATTGTACTGGAACCCTCAGAAACATACCACAAGTGTATTTTTATCGTTATTATATCGTAGTCAAGATAAAGATTGTTTATTTGGTTATTGGAAGTAAGGTCTAATAATAGTTTGAAACTAAATTAATTAGGATTTTGCCAATTACATGTGACGTTATGCAAAAAACTGAGTTTCTTTATGTCTTACATTTTGTGTTAGCACACCAATTTTAGGGGAAATGTTAATACATATCGTTTGGTATTACAGGAATCTTATGTCTGGAAGATGTACCAAGAAAGATGCTGGGAATTCTTCCCAGCGGGAGATTGTTTCAGGAAACAGTATGAAGACCAGCTAAATTAAAATCATGTCCTTATCGTGTCTAAAAACCAAAAGCAACTCTCTCCCTCTTCCCTTTCTCCCCCTCCCACTCTCTGTCCTTTTCCCCCTCACAGTCCCTCTACTCTCACAAACATCGGGCTGACAGTGTGGATTGCCGGCATTGTGTGCTTTCTGGGAGCATCAGAACGCAAACTCTGAGGAACTGACTGTTTGGACCGGATTGTTTCCCCCCACCTCTTGTATTTTCTTTGAAAAATAAAAACTGAAGAATAATCTAACTTCATACACAGGCAAAATAAAATCTCTGGGAAGAAAACCATTGCAGACACTGTATCATACCACATGTGGATAGTTTCTTCTGAGGGTCCTGGAGATCTCCCTGAGCCACGAGACCTTCACCTCGAAGCGTGGCAGCCACACTCACCCGGCTTCTTTATTTCACCATCGCAAAAAGAACTGTCTAAGGGTCACAGAGCACGCTAGCACTTAAAAGATTGCTGTGGACACCGGTTGTGAAAGGAAATAGTGCCTTACTATATGTGGGTTGAGCTATGCAGAAGATACGTGCATGAAAAGACATCTTTATTTTCTTTATGTCCACCTATTTTTCCTCAGTAGATTGATTTTGTGAGTTTTTCATTTATTTTCTTTGGTGGGGGAGGGTAAGAAAAGCCGTTTGTTCGCACCCTTTCTTCAAAGGGTGTTGTGTCTCAGGATGGAAGGAGGGAAGGAGGCCCTTCTCATTCAGTTACCCACATTTACCCTCCCCATCTACTTCTGCTCTTATTTTGGTGACACTCTGATGCGGCATTGCAACTTAATGAAATCTTTGTATGAAAACACAAAGACTGCAAAAAAAAAAAACACTTTCAAAAGAAATATTTCATTGCATGTTGATATGCAAGTTTAAATGAATCAAGAAAACCTTCAGAAGCAAGTTGACCAACATGAGAGACCTTCCATGATAATTATACTCATAGTAATAAAGTGTTGTGGGCTTAACTGTATATTTGGAGCCAGTGTCATCCACCAACAATGTGATACATTCTGAACTTGACAGTAGTGTTGGGGTTCCCTCTTTCTTTCACCATCTGTGATCAGGTGTTGATTCAGAACTCTGCATCAGGCCATTTTTTGATATCAAAGCTGAAGCAATATCCATTCAGGGATTTCATCAGGCTCATCACAAGACATGGATGATAATATCAATTGCTCCATTTTTTCCATTTTGAGTCCTTTTAAATGTAATGCTAATCTTTACAATTAAAAAGACAGATTCAGAATGGAAGCAAGGTCATTTTGCAAACATTGGAGCTCTTTTATTACAAGTCTGCTTGTTAATTTTAGAATTGTAAAACTGCTCTGATTAAACTATTTAACTAACTTTCTCACCTTCTTCTTTCCTGTTTTCACTTATAACTGAATTACATCAAACCTTGAACTGTTGCATTAAGGTGGGCATGGGATAGTCCTGAATACTATGACAAGATCTTTTTTTTTTATTTTATTTTATTTTAAAGATAGTAAAACCCAACAAAACAAAACAATAAATCCAGTCAAAACACAGCGGTGAAATTGGTACAGAACATCAAAGCAGGGTAGTAGGAAAACAACAATGGCTACTATAGAGTATATCTTGTTGTCTTCACAGTAGTTGTCCATTCCACCAGATGTAGCAAAATCAGACCAAAACAAAACAGAATAAAACCAATCAAAACAGAATAGTGAGTAGTGCAAAAATAATAAGAACAAAACAGTGAGAACAATATTAGACTTGAAAAACAAGGTAGAAAAAAATCACCCATATTTGCCATATTGCGTACTGCTTACCTCCGTATAGATGCTCAGACTGCCGACCCCATGCCTGTAAATTCAACCAAACAATACTATCCTTCAGTTGCTTTCTGTACCTCAGTTGCTATGAGCTCAGGCTGACCTCCAACCCAACTGGTGGCTTACAGGGTGAGGGGGTTTGGTGATTGTCACAGCTCACAGGAGGCGCTGACTTTGCTCTTCCTGTGCCCCACATGGTCTGCAGGGCTTACCAGAAAGGCTGGCTAGTTGGCTCATTGATTGGCTCCACCCAGTCCCAGCATGGCCGATTCTCGGGAGGCGCTGACTTTTCTTTTCCTGGGCTCTGCATGGCCTGCACAGCTTACCAGAAGGGCTGGCTAGTTGTCTCACTGATCTATGACAAGATCTTAAGCACTGCCAACTTCTGTGCAGTTATTGAGGTTTGCCGTATCTGATTATAGAGCCTCAGAGCCATCAGGCACTCAGCCCTACTACTGTTATTTCTGACAGGAGGTCATCCAATGATTGAAAACAAAAAAGGTTGCTGTCTTTGCACTTGTTTATATTCTGGACATTTCTCATTTTACAAATCTCTTGCTCAAGGCAAATTTTTTCTGTAATACTAGGGATCTATGCCCTATCTTCACATGAGAGAAAATTGGTACATTAGTAAGCATTAGGCACTCCAACAGGGATTGAACATGTGCTGCGTGCAAAGAACTGTGGTGAGGACTGGTGATGCATCCTATGTTTTTTTACACCTTATCAGCACAGCATCCAAGCTGCTGTACCTGGTCCTTGTGTTTGTCTTCTGGTATCATTTTTATTTGGGGGAAGAAATACCCCAGGAATAATCTCTAAACTTTATGAGGTAAGTGAAGTTAAGTCATAAGGAGTCTGAAATAAATCAGGTCAGCTTCATAAAATATCAATGAAAACATCGCCCTTTGCTATGAAACACTGCAGAGAGAGCATCTAGTAGGGAAGAATACATCTTCCAGGACATAAAGTCCTCTAATAGATCTGGGTCTTCTATTTATAATGCCCAAATCACAGTTGTCACAAACAACAGTATGAGGAGAGGCAAGGAAGCTCATTGTGACTCCTAGATTTTTCAAGTTTCTGCCCACTGTTGTGAGTACTCCCAGCTTTGCAGTTCTGAGAGGTAACAGAAACACTTAGAAAGAGAGGTGGGAATCTGGTACAGAAGGCCTCCTTTAGGCAGTGGACTTTGTTCATACCTCAGTGTTGAAAAAGTAAAGGAGCAGGGCTGTGCATTTGAGAGAGCCACATACTTCCCAGCCACATTGCTGGCTGATGGAGCAGGATGCTTCTTGCCTCCTTTCTCAAGGCCTCCACAGGGAAAATGTCTCAGTGTCTCAGTGATTTTTCAGACCTAGTGTGACTCTCCACTTTGGTTCAGCTCGGAGCTGCCTGACCCAAACTCCAGAAATGTAATCCTTCTGAAAATTTTATGTCAATGCTCAAGCATTCCCAAGGAGTATTATTATGGACTTGCATGTACAACTATGTTAGCTTCAACATGGACAGATTTCATTATACTCTTCATGCACACAAACACACATACACATACATGTGCACATATTTGCATATGTGTATATATTTTTTTCTGGAAACATTTAAATCCATAGGATAAGTTGACAGTCATGATTGAAATTGATGTTTTCCAAGTGCGTTCTTGTCCTATGTGTCTGGGGATCCTTAGGCAGATAAGAATTCTTCATGTACAATGGGGCAGGTTGTTCTGAGCCTCACACTCACTTAAATGTCATATAATAAAATACTTCATGTGTGATTGTAAAAATCACAGCTGGGAAAATAACACTTTCACTCTCTTGTTTTCCTGGGGAAAATGTTTATACCTTCCTTATGCTCCTATTTTCTGGGTGAATATACCAATATGGCCCCATTTCTGTTATGGTCACTGCATGGTGGTCTGTGGTGAATGCCTCATTTTTTCTGGACATAGTGAAAGAGGACTTTTAAAATTTTTATTATCTTTTACTCAAGCATGGAATTCATGAAAGTTTACTATTGAAAAAGCTTGCCTGGTTATACCTTCCCCAAATTATTTCCTAAATGTCTACTGTGTTGTGAACAGAATAATCTCATACTCACTTTCCTGATGACATTTCTTCCCAGAACTCAGCACATCAGTGACAGAATCTGGGGAAGCAAACACCTTGTTACCTACACATGGGTGACATCTGGTCTGTTAATAGCCATAAATACTATAATAGTAGACATCCTTAGCAAGGTAGAGCTCTATGTCTTCCTATCTGAAAGTATACCATAATGGGGTAGTTAAGGTATGTATCAAACAGGCAGATCACAGAGTTTTTTTTTTTAATAGGTCATAACTCAGTATAAAAACAAG
The DNA here is from genome assembly GCA_004365215.1 of Cuniculus paca. Taxonomy (NCBI): domain Eukaryota; kingdom Metazoa; phylum Chordata; class Mammalia; order Rodentia; family Cuniculidae; genus Cuniculus; species Cuniculus paca. The sequence goes on along the minus strand of RJWT010016292.1, from coordinate 13,503 downwards.
TGGCTGTTATAAGCATTACCCTCCCCAGCTCGATGACTTTCCAGGACAACCAAGGCATTAGAACTGGAAGGGACTGTAGCAGTCTTATTGCAGATGGCACATTCAAGATTGTTAAATGACTTGACTGAAGTCACCACTACTTGACTCATTTACTCTGGACAAAAATGAAAGAGAACTTTATAAAAATATTTATTATTTTACTGCACTAATGGCTAGTGGGAGAGCTGGAATATTTTCATAGAAGTCGGGTTTCTTGTTAATCGCTTCCTTGTGACTAGAATATTTTTGAAAAACAACAGTTTCTTATGACCTAGCAAACATAAAACAAAAAAGCAGAAGTATGAAAGTGTTGGGTGAAATATCATTAATGTTCACTGATATTTTTGTTTCTGTGATAAAGAGATTCTGGGAGAGGGTGAATTAATTGAATAGTTGGCTTCAAATGTACCATTGAAGATAGATATATCTTAATTAAGAAGTGAAGTGTCACTTGTAGGCTAGGAAAATAAGGAAAGCTTTTGCTTAATATTTTGCTTCAGTATCTAGTTTATTTCTACACAGAACACTTGCTTTTTATAACTGCTATTTTATTGTGATTAATCTAGTTCGCCCCAGTTGTGATGTTTATCATGATTAAAATAATTTTGGTTCACATTTTATTAAAGGTTTTGAACATCATTGGGGAGGATAGATCCCAGAAGATCCAGGAATCATACATGTTAGTGTGTCAGTGGTGTTTTAATAGCCAAGGGACAAATACTTCATCTTTCTTGCCCATTTCAGGGAGGAAAAAAAATTTCCTCTACCTTGCTGTCATTAGTGTTTAGGACCCTGAAATTAAACTAGCAAATGATGAATTAATAAAAAAAAAGTCAGACTTGTGTTCATTTATGTGTCCGTAAGTTCTCAGAAAAATGTGAGTCAGGAATACCATAAGAAATGGGGATTATAGACCATCTTAATAAGGCATGGGGTGGGGCACAGGAACATTTCTAGGAGAACAAAGACTTCTTAGAAAAACAGCACTTACAAAAAAGCAAATGACTCTGGAATCATAAACATGACCTTCAGAGACCAGATGGGAGACAGTTTTGTGAGACTGTATAAATGTGGTGCTGCCTCTTGTCTCTAAGAACAGGTGATACAGAATTGTCTCCAGGGGAGGATTTAGGGTGACCGAGTTCTTTGGGAGGCTCTGCCTTTAGGCACATAAGGAATTTCAGAAAATTGAATGCTTTCAGCTCAAAATAATTTTTATGCTACAGTGGTTTGTGCTAGATGCCTTCTGTCAATCCACCTTCTGATAATCCCTAACTCCCATAATCTATTCCAGTTCCTTTCATACATCATCACTTTCATGTTTATTTTCTTCCAGGAATTCTATCAACTTGGTATATGTGCATTTTATCTTCAGTAAACACTGCTAGCTAGGTGTTCAGATTTTTGTTTGTAGAGGAAAGAATTTACTTTATATAGGCCTAGTGAACCCTACTAAATATTTTAAAACACAATACTCCTAGAGTGAGAACTATGTTAACATGTAAACAGAAACGCTCGATCTGATGTTTTTTAAAAAGACCCATCAATGTCTTTACCCACTGTGACTTTAAAAATTTGCAGATTAGAACCTCACATTAAAAAATACATTAAAATTAGAACCAGGGATGTAGCTCAGCAAAACAGTGCCTGCCTGGCACGTGCGAGGTCAAGAGTTTGATTCCTGGTACCAAAAAATTAAAAGTAGCTATATCTAAAATTGTATTGATATGAATTCAGAAATACACATATACTACCTAGAGTAACACCCAGTAGTAGTGGAGCAAGCCTGTAATCCCAATATTTGGGAAGCTGAGCCAGGAGGATTGCTGCAAGTTTGAGGAAGAACCTGAACTACACAGTGAGATCCTGTAGGAAAAAAATGGAAATATATATTTAAGCTAACTAGAGGGTCTCTCTTTTACACGAAATAAGGATTACCGAAGCAAAACCTTTGGCAAGATAGTCTACTATGAATTATAAAAATTCAAGGCCAAATGTTTTCAGTATTTTTCCCTATGTTTGCACAAAGGTAGAAAAAAAGTAATATTTAAGTATTTTTTCTTACCATAAGGTAAATGGTAGGAACTCTTAAATTTTTGTTTAAAGAATATAAATCCTGAAATTTTTTGTTTAAAAAATACAAATCCTGAGTTATATGTCTGCATATGGGAATTTCAAAAAGGTCAAGTCTCAGAATGAGCTAAGACTAAATGCTTATAAAATAAATGTATTCCATACTTGGCATAAGAAAGAAGCCTGCATGTTGTCAAGAATCCCCCCTCAAAATTATCCCCTACACACACACACATGCACACACACACACACACACACACACTTTGAACATATTTATTCTGTCAGTCTTGCCACTTTTGGAAACAGTTCTGGGAGTCCTCCTTTGTGTCTTTATTAGGTGTGATTAAAAAATATGGTGAGTACTGCTGCTGAGTGCCATCCAACAGAAAGGCAGGTTCATAAAAACATTATACAGATGTCCTTATCTACCTTTTTCAATGGATCTGGCATTGTTTGACTTTTGGCTTTTCCACAGATGTCAAAATGATCATGAAAGGTAGACATTTTTAATTGATTCAGGACATTGAAATCGCCATGACAGAGCAACTAGAGGCATTGACAAAGAGGACTTCTAGGGCTGCTTCAAAGGTGGCAATAATAATAGGATAAATGTGTTTGAAGCAAAGGGGGGTTTCTGAAGAGAGTTAGTGGCAATGGCAATGCATTTTTTACTGTAATAAAGTTTTTAAAAATTTAAATATATTTTCCCATCATACCTCCTACTTTGAGTTACTAGGACAGCAAGGGTAAGGAACTGAGGTTGTGAGTGAGGAAGGCTGTACACCAGTGCGTACCTAGGCCCACATGTGCTGGCTGCTATCACGAGCCAGGAGAGAGAGATAGCTACATGGCATGGGCGCCAGTTCACAAGACAGTCTGTAAAGAAAAATGATACTTTGGAGTAGCCCTTGGGAAGGTGAAAGGGCAGGAATGCGTTTGTCACTCCTCTTCCTTCTCCTCCCATTTCCCACCAGTCAAAACTGACCCCAAAGTTATTAAGTCAGCCTTCACCTTTTGGTGAAATCATCCAGCTTCAAGGAGTCCATCTTTACTACGAAACCCACGGTTAATGAATATCTGAGTCTGGAAGTGGCAGAAAGAGCCAGAAATTCCAAGATGCAGCCAATCTTCCTTGCTACATAGGAAGAGGACAAAGGGAGGAACCAACACACCAAGGATGGGAGAGACTGGGCAAAGGATCATGATGTCCTGAGAAAAGGTATCTGGTGCAAGAAGCTGAGGTGGAGTCAGTCAGTTGCTAGAGACCCAGAAATGAGGAGAGGTAGAGGAAATTCGAGGAGATGCATAAAGTTTGAGTCTGATGTAAAAGTCTATTATACAATTTTTCTTTGACTTTTGCTTGGTTTGGAATATTTAATATAAAAAAGGAGTGATATGGAAAAAGGTACATTAAGCTTGGAATATGAAAATGCTAATAGGTCTCAAAAAGAACATTTTCTTAACACCTATCTTCATTTTTTTAAATAAAGAGAATGGTATAATTATTTGAACAAAATCATAGTGGTTTGCTTATCAAACTTGAAAAACATAAATTCCAAAGATCTTATAGAAAAAAAATTCTGTTTCTAGAAGTTAGCTAGAACCACTTGTTACAAACAATATGAAAGTAGAATTTCCTTAACTTTCCAATAATCTTTTAATACTTTGCCCAATAGTAGATTAGGCAACTTTGAGAAGTACAGTGCTCCTTCATAGAGGCCTCATAGTAATTTTTCAGTATCTTTAGCATAATTTTATAAAAGTCATCTGGGTACTTATAAATAATTTAGACTTGGTAGCAATACCCTAAAATGTTCTGATTTGGAAGTTCTGATGAGGCCAAGCAAATTTGCATTGTTAAGTATCCACCAATGCACAAAACTAATGAAAGTGGTATATGGACTGCTGTGTAAGGAGATATTGCATTTGTAGTTTTGAATCTCCTAAGATCCTTGGCTATTTGATGATTTCTGATGCATTGGCCCTTAAGTGAGATGTGTATTAGATTACTACCCTAGAAGGCAAGGGCCCGCCTCCACTTCAAGCACTTGTATAGCAATATGCTTTTGTCAAATTTATTTAACTTGTATTGATGAAATCATTAAAAATTGGGTTGTCTCATTTCCTGCTTAGTTATTACAGGGTCTCAGTTTTTCCTTTGAGAGAATTCTCAAAAGAGTAAGGGATTGAGTCCATCCAGGTTCAAAGTTGACAAAGAAAATGATAACTTACTTTGAAATTCATCTAGGCTATAGTGCTTGATAAGGAAGCAGTTAAGGAAAAAGGAAGCAGTAAGGCCTTGATTAAAACTGTAAATGGGAAGGAGGGTGAGGAAATGGGTTTGAAAACCTTTCTTCTTCTCCACCTTAATATGAAACTACAATTGCATCAGCTAGTTAGGAACTAGAGACCAAGGACTGATGATAAGGACTTTGAAAGCGTTTAATGTTTATTATTGTTTGTGATCTCTCTCACCTTTTCTTCAGTTGAAAAAAAATCTGAAAAGTTGTCTTACTCTCTTCATCATTGGAATAAAATACATGACACCTGCAACTTAAAGGGAGAGGTTCATTTCAGCTCACATTTGCAGAGCCTAGTCGGATGGCTCTGAGGCAGGACAGCATGACAGAGGGGTAAAACAGGGAAAACTGCTCCATCATGGCAGCCCAGAAGCAGAGACAGAGATCCAAGGGAGGATCTGGGGAGGTGGCTACTCCTGTCCAGGCTATGCCACCAGTGATGCTCCTCTTCCAACTAGACCCCATCCCCTAACAGCAAGTCAACTATGAGCCTCCACAACCCATCACTGTCCTGAATATGAAGAGGCTCTTAGGGGACATCTAGGTATAAAACATAGCTAAAGAGAGGAGCTAAGAAAATATTTGAAAAAAATTATTAAAATTGAACATATCAAAACTTATGGAATATAGCTAAAACACTGGCCCAAGTCAAATTTATAGCTCAAAAATTCTTGCTATTAGGAAAAAGCAAATGCTTAATAATTCATAGTGTAAGTTTCCACATTTAGGAGTTAGAACAAAGTAAATTGAACTCAAAGTAAGTAAAGGGAAAAATGAAGAAAGAGAAAATTAACAAAGCCAAAGACTGGTTCTTTGAAAAATACTATTATTATAAATTTTCCAAAAATATTGTTAAGTCCATGATAAGACTAAATATTGAAAAAACATAGAGGAAGCACAAATTACCAGTATTCTGAATAATAAAAGAGGAAATATCATTAGACATACTACAGACATTAAAATGGTAGGCATTATTAGTTATATATTTCAACAAATTTTACAACTTAGAGATTTTCTAAAATGAAATTGCCTTTGGAGAACTCTACATCAACCAGCCAAGATGAATTAAAAATAGGAGTAACTTTACATCTATTGAAGTAAAATAGGAATGGCCCTGCATCTATTGAAGTAATTGAATTTGAAAAAAAAAATTCTTCAAAAACGGATTTGTTGGTGAGTCTATCAAACTTTGTTTCTTCCTATTACTTCAAGTGGCCTTCTCCCTTATCCTTGTGTAAGAGCCTTTTATTGTTCAAAACAAGTCTGTAATGTGAGAAACACTTCACCTTGTGATTGTTCCTGGGCTAAGTAGTTAACTTACAATGGATGCTTGGGACTTTTGCTTGATGGGTATGAGTTGTGACATCATCTGTCCCCCTGGATGTGAATGGCCAGCATTAGACTCTAGATGTTCTGATAGGAATTTTTCAACGATGAATGAAGGCAGTCTAAAGATAACATTGACAGAAGGCATGGAAGACAGGAGATAAAAACACAGTGAAACAGAACCATGACACTGACACCAGAATCATGAACTTCAAGATTAAACCATCATCAGAAGCTGACTTTTGATTTCTGTGAAACATTTTCATTATGTTTAAAGTAGTTTGAACTGAGTTTTCTGTTACTGGCGACAAGATGTATGTCAATAGATCCAACATTAGGACTAGTTTTAACCACAAACACTTCAACATCTTCCATCATTTATCATGCTTTCCCACAAGAAATCTCTTATGTTTTCTACTGCTTTAATTCTTTTTAGATAACAAACAAATCATTTTGTCAAGTTCTAAAATACTACCATTGAAGTGTCAGTCATGACTTCTTTAAAATTATTAATTTTGGAAAATTGACATCTCTATAGTTTGTTGATTTAGAAACATGTTGGATTTCCAACTTATTTATGTTATGTTCTATGCCAGAATAGTAAAAACTGGGTGACTTAACTGAAATTTATTATCTTATAATTCTAGAGGCTAGAAGTCTAAAATCAATGATTTGGCAGTTCTATATTGGTTCCTTCTGAGGCTGTCAGATGAGAAATCTGTTCCCTGCTTCTCTGCTGATTATAAAAAATCATATCTATGAATATAAATTTTTCACTGTCTTTCTTTTCTGGAAAAATGTTTACATTTTTCTTAAGCTCCTATTTTCTGGGTAAATATACCAATAGAGCCCTATTTCTGTTAAGGTCTCTGCATGGTGGTCAAGTGTAAATGCCTCATTTTTGTGAACATAATGAAAAAGAATGCAAGAGCACAGAATCCTTTGTCTTGCAGCTGTGTGAAACTGCATCCAGCCAGTGGTCTGAGAGAGCTGGAAGTATGTTCACCACAGACACAGACACAGGCACCTTGTACATGCTGTAGTTGGCAGAGTAAGAAGCACCTAAAAGCACCTTCTCAGACTGAAAGCAGAAAAGATATGCCAGTTAGAAGAGGATACTAGAGAGAATGAAAGTGTTAGAAGGAATCACTCTTGTGCTCTCTAAAGATGGAAGAAGAGAGGCACAGGACAGGGAATACAATTGACCTCTGGGCTCTAAGAATGACCCAGGCGCACAGCCAGCAAGAGCACAGAAGCCTTTGTCTTGCAGCTGTGTGAAACTGCATCCAGTCAGTGGTCTGAGAGCTGTGTTCACCCCTAGGGCCTCCACACAGGATCTCAGCCCTGCCGATGTCCTGTGTCTGAGCTTGCGGAATACAAAGCCTGGAGTCAGCTCTCCCCTGTGAGAAAATGAAGGAGCAGTGTTCTAAGATGCAACACTTAAGGTCATTTGTCATGCCAGCAACAGAAAACTAACACTAATAGCGACAAAATAATATAATAATACAATGCTTGAAATGAAAAATACACGAGAGGAACTGAGTTTACACTATATAAGTCTAGTGGGTTGAAGAAATAGCAAGGAAGAATACTCAAAACACACGTGGAAAAAGGACTGGAAACTGGCACTTTATTTTAAAAATTTATATAGGACCAAAGTTATCTCACCAGATGAAGAAAAGAACTTACTGAATCCACATTTTTATGATAAAAAGTCAACAAACAAGCTACTGTCACTTCCTCAGTGCAATAACAGTGTCTGTGAAAACCTTAACAAAGAACACAATGTGAAAGGCTGAGTTCTCCCCACTAGGTAAATGTCTATGTGAACTACTTCTATTTGACTTTATACTAGATATCCTAGCTATGGAAACAAGACAAGGAAAACAAGGAAAACACATTCAGGGTGACCAGGAAAAAGTAAAACAGATAGTGGACAAAGCTAGGGAATATGTGTTTTTATGCCTCACACAATTATACCTACTATATATACTTCTGTATTTTTATTTATCAGAAACAATGGATTCAAACTGATACCTCCAACTCCAGTCCAACACCATAGTGCTCATATTTGTCTCTTCTTTTCCTATTTGTGATTCCTTCTCCCATAGTTAGAAACCTCAATAGATTCACTTATCACTCCTTATCACTAACATTCCCATGGCCACATCATCCTCCTGATGAACACCCTCTTCGCTTCTCGCAGGTTCTGATACATCACTGGGCTTCTTCCCCCTATGCATCCAGTCACTACTGCCACCAACTTTTCTCTTGAGGAGCAATTGTTCCACCCCAGTGGGGCACTGCTGGTGCTGCTCCTCACAAAGACACCCACCTAATGGTTTTCAGGTTTAATTTTTAAGAAAGAAAAGGAAAGGAACAAAGGAAAGAAGGAATGAGGGAATAAAGGAAAGAGGAGGAGAGAGGGAAGGAATGAAAGGAAGAATGGAAGAAGAAAAGAGCCGTCTTCATCCTCTGAATATTCCTTATTTTTCTTGCAAGCTCATTAAGGGTCTTTACTGAGTAGATTGTCTTATATGGTAATAGCAACCAAATTTGATTACATGCCTTTTTATGAATCAGAAATTACACTAGCAAGTAAACATGCAAGTGTACATATGTGCAGCAGAAAATACATGCAATCATTATCATAGCTGTATTGTCCATAACAACCAAACACTGTAGGAAAATGCCCATTAGCAATGGAGGAGGCACAATTAAGTTGGCAAGTACATTTTGTACTTGTGTTTTGTACATTTAATGGAGTATTCTGCATCAGTGAAAATGAGTGAACCACTGCACGTACAACACTATGAATCTCACAAGTGAATGAGAGAAATCAGACAAATGAAAAATAAATATTATGTGATTTCGAACGACAACATAACCTTTGATTTAAAGTTAACTTGGGAGTAGATGAGAGCCCTGTGACTGGGAAGGGACATAGAGTGACTAGAGGAATGCTAATAGTATTACACCCATTGGTGTAGGTGGTGGTTATATGGCTTTGTTCACTCTGTGATAACTCAACTGTACAATCATTTTGACATTTTTTGTATGAACTGGGCACTAATCAAAAAAGTATCTAGCCCTAAGTTTGTGTTACTATTTTAAATATTTTTATTCATTTTTCACTGGGAAAGACTATCAAGATTACTGGCCTACTAGTAACAGCCAGAACCTCTGGCATTTTTTTTTTTGCACCAGGTATTGAACTCACAGCCTTGCACTTGCCAGGGAGGTGCTTAAGCCACTGAGCTAAATCCCTGGCTCTAAGATTACTAGCCTACTATTAACCACTAGAAACAAATTCTCTGTTCTGTTTTATATGAATTGTAAAGTATCACTTTACAGAAACTTTAAAAAAGTCTCTTTGGTTTATTTTTATTACAAAGTGAACTATTGAAGGTCAATTTCTCTGCTTTTGTTTTGCATTGCCTAAAATAATTCTCAGTAAGAGATAGATGTTCAATAAATGTTTGCTAAATGAAGAAATGACTTTTGTCATCTAAATTTGGAACATGAGTGAAATTTTAAGCTCTATTTTGCAAAAACATTTTCTGACGGAGTGTGGTCATTTGGCTGTCTTGAAAGAGCCTGTCAATTGGGTTGGTTTTGGTTTTTCCTGCTTTGGTCTGTGGATTAATTCCTTAGCATCGTGGAGATTTCCTTACAAAATAACCATACACACTGGGTTACAGCTGGTGGCACTCTCCGTGGTACTGAAAACATTTTCAACCTTGATAATGAACATTTGCAACCTCATTGACACCAGTGGAGAAGGCATAACCAGAACCAAGGAAATGCAATTATGCTGAGCAAGTGTTACACAGCCTGCATTACTACCAGCTTGTATTAGCCCTGGGTTTCAGGAAGATGTCTCTCTGGGGATCAGTAATGGAGGAGACCAGCAGGGAGAAGCAGTACCACAGTTCTGTGAGACCTCTTTGGTGCTGCCTTTATTTTGCATCACAGCAGTATGCTCTGCTCACAATATAATTACCTAAACCAAGTTGCATGAAGTTGAGACACTATGATTGCTTGATTGAAGGAAATGCATAAATACAGGGCAGGATATCTTCTGGCTTTGGTGAACATGACATCCATTGCCTAAGTTATATAGTTCTGATCTTATTCTTCTTAAGCTCCTCTTTTGAAACTTTCCTCAGGGGATTTCACTCATGTCTTCAGTAAGCAATTTCTGTCTCTCCCTATGAAAAAACACTGTGATGATTATCTATCTGTTGTTGAATACTTGGAGTTTACTCAGAAACTTTGAACCTTGTGGCTACTTCTCTAATATATATTTCCTTGATTTTTAGCCTGTCTTGAATTTAAGGAATAGTTTTTGGCTTGAAAAATGAGAGAAAGCCTAAAAGTACGCTTTATGTAGTTTTTCCATAGTCATCACACTATTTTAGGAGATACTCCTCCTGATTATCCATCAAATACTGAAGAAAGAAAGTGTCTTGTCTCATTAGCTGCTGATGATTGTTAATATTATGACATTTAAAATTATACTTTGTCATCCTATTAACAACAAGAAATAGAGTGAAGATCTGAAAATTTTAGCTTTAAACATTCTAGGGGTGGTCATAAGCATCAATGTTTCATTTATTCATTCATTCATTTGGCTGATAGTTACCAAATGCCATTTTTGTAGACACTAAGTTAGGTATCCTGAACACAGGGGTGATCCAAAATGAATATACTTCCTAACTCATTTAAACCTCAATTTTCTCCTCAGATTGAGGATAACACTCTCTTACTTCATTGCATTGTCATAAGAATTAAATGAGATAAAGTATCCCACATTACTATGCACTTGAACAATCCTGTATATATTAATCTTAATCATATTTGCTAATAGTCTGAATTCATACTTCAATCATGTAGTAAATCAAATGCCTTGTTTTGGCCAGATGGTTTTAGTCATTTCAATAGTTTAAAATAATACCCACCTAATTGTGCTTAGTGTTTTCACATGGTCTTTTCTATCCATGTATCAGTTTATTTGCTTATTGGAAGTTGATAACCTCCAAAAGTTCTTGTGTTCCTTCCCTGGAATTTCTCTTCCATGGGATTTGCACTTCTCTACCACCTATTGTTCCAAATCAATTATAAAGCAATTATCTGTTTTTTAAAAGAAATCTCCTTTATGAGAATTTAAAGAAAGAAGCTTTCACATTTATACCCCTAAACCTGTTGGCAGGCAGGTTTTATTTGGATTCCTTCCAGAATATCACCTTAAGCTTGTCTCAATTCCCTTGTTGCTGTCAAGCTCAGCCTGAATTTTGCCACATTTGAACTACAGTGGGTTAAATTTTTGAGTCATTTTTGGATGACAGGAGTACAATCAGAACATTAATTTATTATCCTTAATCATTTTTATTGAGGTGCAGGTAAATATATCCATAGCTTGCAGTTAAATCCCTAATTCATATAATGTATTTTCAGTGTAGCTGTCTTGACAATACATTACTTGCTGCCTCTAAAATTCTCTGTATCATCTTTGTTCCTTAGTGTCTCAACCTTGCCCTTCCTCCCTAAAAGATTTCTGTCTTCATTTCCTGTTCTATTTAAAAACTGCTCACCTTACAAATTTTCCCTTTTGGATTTTGTCCTATCGTTAACAATGTGTCCTCAATCTATCCCCACCAGCCTCGCTACAATAATCTCAGCGCATTTTATTCTCTTTTTGTTTCTCACATTCCCCTCTCACCAACATTCAATGGTGTTATTTTGAATACCAACTTTGTCCAAATTTCTAAATTGTCTTAGACTACATAAATACTACACCAAGGGCTTATTTTCCATATACTGTAATATAGTTGGAAGTTTTTCAGTGATTTACAGACTGAGTCTTTTGGGATTAATATGCCATTATAGCTGTTTTAATGTCATATATTCCTCTTAAAACATCCTTCAGGTAGAAAAATTACAGTAGATAAACACTACAGTAATACAAGATATGATCAAAAGTATGGGGCATTTCTAAATTTAAAAAATGTAATATTGTAAAAGACACATTGCCATTAATTCCCTTCAGAATGTTCCTGCTCACTTTGGACACACTTATCCCATCAGTATTTCTACTTTCTGAAGCAGTTCCTGAAGTTCTCTTTCTCAAATGTTTAGTTGTGCTTGTCCTGGATACCTCAGTCTCCTAAATCCATTTAAAATGTTTATCTTTCATGTTCATTTTGCTTTGGGGAAGCTCCAGAAGTCTCATGATACAAGAGTCAGTGAATAATGTGAGTGAGGACACACTGAAATGGTTTTATGAGCCTGTCTTTCTGTTGGATGGCAGTTGGCGCCATTCATTGTACTTTTTTTTATCATGTCTCATAAAGACCCAAAAGAGAACTCCCAGAATTGCTTAAGGAAGTAGAAGGAATGAAGTCATGAGGATGTTCAAAGCAAGAGGGAGAATTTTGAGGGAGATTAATGATAATGTGTCTTTTACTGTAATAATTTTTTAAAAAATTAAATATTCAGTATTTTTTGACCACACTACATGTACGCCAGATGTATTTCCAGGACTTTCCTTTGTCTTTGTACCGCACACAGTACAGCCCCATGCAACTGCCCCCAATGGCTTGTGGTCTGGCTGAGGTCATGACTTTCTGCTTCTGGCCCTTTGCTTCTCCAGTGCTGCAGAGTAAGAAGCCTGACCTTGCCTATACTGCTGCCACCTGGCCATAACCTGGAAGAAGTGCTGCTCCCTTTTTTGGGCTTCTCAGAAAATGGGGTGATCAAAGGCTGTGAATTTTGAACTATGTGATGGGTAAGTCCAAGGACTTTGGTCAGATGGTATAAGCTTTCAGTTATAAGATGGATATGTTCTAGGAATCTAATGCACAGTGTGGTGAGTGTTAAAAACTTGGGAAAGTTAAATGTAATAGCACTTCACTGAGCCAAGACAGCACCCAAGACCAGAAAGGTTCAGAGAAGTCAGCTCTGCAACACTGGCAGACTTCTCCCCCAACTCTTCAGTAGTGGGGATTGAACCCAGAGCTTTCATACTGAGCTACATCCCATTCTCACCCTTTTTTATTTTTTATTCTGAACCAGGTTCTCACTAAGCTGCTCAGTTGCCCAGGCTGGGCTCCAACTTGCAATCCTCCTGTTTCAGCCCCCCAGAGTTCTGGCATTAGCAAACATGAGAGGCATCATTTATTAACAGAAAACCAAAGCAGTATGCAGAGACAACTTGATACTTGCAACTTAGTGTACCTCATTTGAAGGTGGTGTGATCAGCTGACCTCCTCTGACTGATGCTCAACTGCTGTAATTATATGAGACTCAGTTATAGGTTACAAACTGTATTCCTCAATTAGACTCAGTGAGTTTGGATACTAAATCAGGTTATGCTTTATTATTTAGGGACTCAATGTACAGAGGTGACCTCAAATATATTTTGATTTAACTTGACTAATCATTTGATAAAAAATTACATAGTGTTCTTACAACAAAAACAAAATTAAAAAAAAAAGATGGTGGAACAGTAAGCAGCAGAATAAACAGTCTCTGAGAGAAACAGTTCAGATGCTAGAATATAACATCATGGAGAGGACAAGAAGGAAGGAAGTGGATCCCCTGAACCAAGGAAGAATCTAAAATATGAATTGAAACCCACAAAGAGAATAAATGAGGAAGAAGGTGGTGGCTGGCAGCGCCTCAGCCTGGAGCCGGATTCACCCTGCCAGAAGACCTGCTGAGCCTGGAGATGTGCAGTCATGGTTGTGGTCATGGTTGCAGCTGC
>RJWT010016291.1:0-11206 GCA_004365215.1 Cuniculus paca | reverse complement strand
ATTTTGAGTTCTTGATTCAGGTGATGTAAAGGCACCCACGGGGCTTTTCAGGTCATACTTGACTTCTCTCCCGAGTGTCTTCCAGCTGGCCCATAATGGTTGCTGTTTCCCGTGTGTCTGCCCTTTTGTCACAATCTCACCTTTCATATTCCCAAGCACCTGCGATGCTGTGACCTTACGTCCTCTTTTCAACCTGTCTTCAGGATTAGGATCAATACCTGCTGCTGGGCTTTTATTCGAGTGATGGATAGTTTCAGAAACTCTTATCTGAGCTGACTTGCTGTCTCCTTCTGATACTCCAAACCAACCTTCAGTCTTGAAAACTGTCCATATTCTAAGGAAAGATGGATGACCCTGTGTTTCTAATGGAAAGGAAAATCTTTTGCTCAAGGAGGGAATTTGGTTCTTTTTTGTTTCAAGAAGTCTTTGAAGGGCTATTAACAAATTGTCTTTCTTTCCTTTCATTGTATTCATGCCCCAAACTAGGGATAGACGTGGGTCTTGAGTTAGGCTTATAAGCAGAACTTTTAAATGTCTTCTTTTAAAGCTCTCATCAAATTATTTTCTACCTCTTCTTCGTGCCCTGAAGATAGTGAGATTTCCTGAAATAGCCAAAAATTCATTTGGATACCTAAATGAGACCCGGAGCTAGATGATCCTCCTGAGCTTTGTGCCTGAGTTTTAGCCCCAGGGAGAAGAAGAGATGTGGCAGATTCTACCCGGAAATGCTCTTTTCCACCCTATCTTCTGCAGGTAGCTTCAGTGTTATTCTTAGCCCCACTTCCTAAACTATGGTCTAATCCTTACCAGTCTTTCAGAATCTGTCCTTTTGATTTAAATTTTAAGATATTTGTCAGAGATGTCCAGGGTGTGCCAAATATAGTAACAGAGGAAACTAGAAAAACGTTGCCTCCCCCTAAAATGTAAATTATTGACCTAGACATCATGGAATTTGAAAAGTAGATTGAAGACTAGCATGAAAATAATTGTAACATGATAGTGTCATCAGAAAGAAAGGAAGGAATATTGATATGAATTCTGAGGTAGACAAGAGAGTTTTCCAACTGAGGGGCACTTAGTAAGGCATCCCAAATCAGGCATGGTAGTGCATGCTTGTAATCCCAGCACTCAGGAGGCTGAGGAAGAAGGATCACCGAGAGTTTGAGGCCAACCCGAACTACATAGCAAGATCCTGTCTCAAAAAACATAAATAAATAAATAATCCATAACACACTGGGACTTATTTTAACTGAAGAGCAAGATACAAAGTTATAAGTACAACGTTTTGATTTGGAAAATAAGGAATAATAGTCTAACTCAGATGAAGTAGCTACTGTTGCCTGTTTTATATTGTTTTGTTTCATTACTACTACAAAAGAATAGCTGTGTTCCTGAAAATTTGACTATAAAATTTCTACACCAGACATTTAATGCTATTTTTTCCTCAATGAATTATGTATTCAACTCAGAAGTGAATTTCTGGGGTGAGAGAACCAGATAATTAAAAGTTTAAAACACTCATGTTTAATAAAAATGTTAGTCAATAATTTTGAGAGCGGGTGAGTGATGTAAATGCCCAGTGGTTGAGCACTTGCGTAACATGAACAAGACCCTGGGTTCGATATCCAGCAACACACACACACACCCCAAACCAACAAAACCCTCCAAACAACCATGAGGGATACAATGTGAAGGAAAGCAAAGTTCTGTTTCAAGATGTATCCAACCCAGGATGGAAAGTCCCCAGATGACTATACTACCATATGACAGGTGTCCTTCCCCAAAGATGCCAGCTTCAAGAGGTGGGGAGTAACAACAAAACACAACAACAAAAAGCCACACTTGTGAACAATTCAGAGCAGGAACAGTGAAGAACATGAGGAGGAAACATGGTATCATAAAAAAGAAGAAAAGCAAGCTTTTTGAGGAGAATTGGGGCAACAATTTTACACTGAATTTTAAGCTCAGGTAATCTCTATGGCCTTCCAAAATGTAAACAAGATGGTCATGGGTCAAAAAGATGTCAGGAAAAAGAAAACTGTGCAAGCTGCTCTTCCCAGTGGGAACACCATGTAATTCTGATAAAATGACATTTGGAAACACCTGCACTGGACAACAGCTAAGTGCTTTCCAAGAGGCAGAATTGAGAAGCTATAAGGTAGTTCTTGGGGTTTCCAACCTAGACAATTCAAGGGTCAAAGAAAAAAAGTCAACTATCTGAGAAGTAGCTACACAAAAGTCCCTTAAGTTTTACTATATTTAAAGTGTTTGTCACTCTTGAAGTGGGCATATTTTGCCCACATCTGCACAAGACTGTGTTGGGCGAACCACTCACGCATTCATGAGTATAGACACTGCTTTGATTCTCATTATGTACACCACTGCCTACCTTGCTAAGTGGCATCCTGAGACATTTATGATCAGGAGTGATCATCACACATAGAAAACCACACTAATGTTTTATATGAATAGAAAATCACACTGCGAAGGAGAGAAATCCACGGTACCTTGTTGACCGTCTCTGCCACTATAAGATCTGCCAAGAGTTCTGATTGCAAAACATTGATTTTATAATAGCAATAAAGTTTGAAAATGGCAAAAATATGAGCTTGTTTACTCCTGGAAGATTTTATCATTCATGCAAATTCTTAGTCAAATACAGTTTATCATAGACTTTGTGAAAGACAAAAGATCCTCAAAGGAAGAGAATCGATAGAAACCATTTTGCAAAATCAATTTGGAGAACTCTTGTCCTTAGATTAAAAGACCAGGCTTGGTAAATATATAGAAAAATTTTCATTTTTTCATATATGGAGCAAAGTGAAATCCAGACAAGATCTTTAACCAGGTGGAAATTGGAAGAAAGAAAGTTAATTTTAAAGTCCTTCTTATAGTTGCCTGTGTTAGCAGCACAAACAGAAACTTCCAGGCTCTGAAATTCTCCCAAGTGTAACGAGCCACAGCAAATCTGGTGAAGCATACTGTCCTGGAGGATCTGTGATGTGATGGCCCAAACAGGCTGTTCAGTAGGTCCTGCCCGGCAGGATGCTGTATCCTGGGTTTTAGGGTGTTTTGTGCGTCTCCTCCATGGGTCTGCACTTAATAAAAAGACAGCAGCTCTTCTCCACCTCACAGCCATGCCTGGTTCTCAGCTGGTTGGCATTATCTCTCTAGTTCAGCAGTAGGTGTTCAACAAGAAGCCAAGTGCACTTAATGAAACAGACTTTTTTCCCTTTTCTCTTTGCACAATTTGCTTAGAAATTCCCTGAAATACATTGCCCAACTTGTAACTATAGATTTACTTATTGCATGACATGCAGGAAGTTCAAAAATAGCAATGATGCAGTTAATTCTACCAGAGCCATTTTCGTACAGGGGCCCCAAATTTCTAGCTATTCAGTTGTGGTGCCCTTGGCTCTCCTTCAGCAGACACCTAACTGGTCTTAGTCACAAGCCTCCTATGATTAGTTCAGAGATAAGAATGTGATACAAGTTGGTCTAAACAGAAGGAAGCTCTAAAAGGGGAGACACAACTATGGTTCTACCAGGAGATGAGAATGACTCCAGTTATTGCTGGCAACCATTTTTCAGTGAAATGGAGAATCAATTCAGGAGGAATCCAGGAAGTGAAGAGTTAGAGAGGGGACACATTGGAAGATACTGGTGATACATTGCTGAGTATCTGGAACAACTTTCACATAAAACTCTCCCAACTCTGCATTTGTCTGCCAATAAATTCCCCCTTAGTTATTTAAGCCAATTAGACTTTGTTTTTTCTTACATGCAACTAAAATCTGATTTCTTGTATCCTAACTGATACAATGGTCAAAACAAAATTAAATGTCGCCCACAGATGTTTAGCTACTTGCCACACAAATACCCAGGTTTCTTTTCCAACAATAAAAATGAAATGTTCGAGCCATCGCTAATTGACTGTAATTACTGCCGACCCTAAGACACCTCTAGGAACCTAGCCATAGGAACTTTAAACCAGAATCTGAGTTCCAGATGAACTTGCCATCTCCCAGATACCTCGGTATTTACTGAGCAATACCCTGACCACTTGGAGGATTGAGGTTATTCCAGGAACATCTCAGATTCCCTAGGATTTTTAGACCAAAGAATGAGTTCTGTCACTTCCAGTAAGAGGTCTCATTCACACCTGGGATTGACAGAATGAAGACAACTCCCTATACAAGTGCTTGTCTCCTTATCTGTGTGCTCCTGCTTCCTAGAGGTGTGGGGAGAACATTTATAGACCAGCCAGGTAAAACAATTCACAGGCAAAGTTCCCTACCTTTACCACTAGGGCTCTGTGTGAAGAGCCACAGAGAGGTCAGAAGAAAATGTTCTGTAGTGTCACTCTGTGAACCCAAGGTATACTTAGGACTTTTAAATGGGTATTTGGCATATTGCTCTGATAAATTTATTTATTTATATCGTACCTACAAATGGATGTGAGGTGGCTTTAAAAATACTTAGGATACACTTCTGGACATATTCCCAGAAGAAGTGAAATCATCTACCACAGTGGTATATGTGCACCCATATTTATAGCAGCACAATTTGTAATAGCCAAATCTTGGAAACAACCCAAATGCCCATCAATTGAGGAATGGATAAAAAAGATGTGGTACTTTTATACAATGGAGTACTATTCAGCTATAAAGAATGATCACATTGAGGCTTTTATAGATAAATGGATGTGACTTGAGACCATACGCATAAGTGAAATAAACCAAACTCACATATGTAAACAGTGCATCGTCTCTCTAGTGTAAGAAACTGAAAGACTCAATAAGATACAAAATTCCTGATAAATATGGGGGAAAGGTTCTGAAGTCCAATGGTGCTTTTATTCTTTGATTTGATTGGTTTAAGTCTATTTTCTACTATTTGATTGCAATATGTGAGAACATAGGAACAGCTCTTTTGAAGAAAACAGGGGACATTACGGTAGCCATTGTTGGTTTCTCGTTGTCTGACTTAAAGGCCTGTAATGCCTTCACTCTTTTGTTTTATCTGGTTTCATATTATTTTGTTTTGTTTGAGTTTATTGTCTGTAAATGTATGAACAACCATTTCAAAGAAGGCAAGAGACACTAGGGTAGCCATTGTTAATCTCCTGTTGTTATGTTTTGAAGACTTGTATTGCTTGCAGTGTTCTGTTCTGAAATGCTATATTGTGTTTGACTCTATTCTGTTTTGTTTTGTTCTATTTTCTTTAAAATAAAATAATAAATAAATAAATAAAAATACTTAGGATAAATAAAATTAAGAAACTAGTTGAAATCTATTAAAATAAAAGTGAAAGTTGAGGGCTACCCATTCAGGACACCTCCTGTCTCTTAGAAGCTATTCCTCTTCCCCCATCTTCCATTCCTATTCTCCAATAAATTTTCCTACTTTTAAAAAGAAAGTGAAGGTTGAAAAAGCAAGTAAATATAGGGTAAATCAGTATATTAAATGGTTTTAAAATATTTTATGCACTGTCTCTAACCTTCCAAATTAGCCAAAGCAAAGAGGGGAACATATCTTTAAAGGATTCGAAGAGCTCAACAGATTTTTTAAAAGTAAAGAAAAGAAACAAATAATCTTCCTTCATCTTTCTGCAAGTACTATCTTTACCTTCCTTGATGCCCTTCCTTCAGGGATGAACCCTCCCTCAGTCCGCAATGACCCTCAGTCCTTATGCTCTGGAAAGCCAACTCCCTCCCCATCCAGCCATGCACCCTGGGAGAGGGGTGGGCAGGAAAGTTACATCTGGCCAAACAGAGCACTTTCTCCCATCTTGGAGCCAGGCCAAACAGAGAATGTCTTAAATTCTATAGGAAATGCTGCCATTTTGGTACTTGGTCAGGTTATGTGGAATGTACTCTTTGCTGAATGTTAGGCTGTACAGATGCTGCTGTGGACCTGTCATATCTTTGGATCACCTATGAGCAAAGCAGAGCTGAGAGATGGAGAGAGACATAAGATGGGTTTGAGTGTCAGAACGCCTGGACAGTTCAGTTCTATGGTTCAGTTTTGCACAAGCCAGATGGAGTCAAGTTCTCTTAACTGTACTATAATCCCACAGGCCTGAGAGAGGATGCACACTCTCATTAAAAACAGTGGCTAAATCCAGGAAGAAGGCACAGAAAAGTATGTGCCTGGAGGGAGGAGGAGGTTGACCAATATCAATTCTAATACCCACAACCCTTCCACACACTCTGACCAAACACCAAAATGGCAGCAGGACTTATATTTACAGATCCCTCCACCCTCAGCTGTGGTTGTTTTGTGAAACTAGATGCTTATTTTTCTTTATCTAGTATTTTTTAGTTCATGAGTCAATTAAGTGATCTTACATGATTGA
Organism: Cuniculus paca; assembly: GCA_004365215.1. NCBI lineage: Eukaryota > Metazoa > Chordata > Mammalia > Rodentia > Cuniculidae > Cuniculus > Cuniculus paca. The sequence continues at coordinate 4,848 of RJWT010016291.1, read as the reverse complement.
TCCTATTTATAAACTGTACATATACCATTTGGGTAGCCAACTGTTGGAGAGCAGATGGCACATCTGAGTCTTGAGAGTTTCCTAGCCTGAAAGCGCCACTCTTTGCAACTGCTGTGCCCCCTGTGGCAGGACTGACTTGTTCCAGGTAATCTATATTTATCAATAGAGTGCTTAACACTGTAAAAATAAGGCAATTATACTCTGGTGACAAAGCTAAATATTATGTCACTATATGAAGCAAATGGCATTGTTAGTCATTTCTTCAGATATGATTTGCTTCATAAAAGTGGCATTTCAAGGCACTGGAACTCAGCAGGGAGTCTTTGTCAACAACCTGCCATTTCTAGCTAAATTAAGTAATCATCTGGCTACTATATTTAGAAAGCGCATGCAGGCTATGGAACGTATAGTGAGTTCTAAATGGTGCATTTATCTTCAGGGGACACCACTGCAAAGAAGTGGAGATGCATCTGCTTTGAAGAGAAAATGGACTTTCTGTTAGAACCATGGAACTTATAAGAACATTGTAAAGAAGTTACATATGCCAACCAGAAGACCCAGATGTGATACAGTTGTCAATAAAAACAGTGCAGAATGTCTTTCCATTTTCCTTAAACAGATCTATTAATTTTAGGTTCTTTCTCCTTCTTATATCTACTGTAAGCAAAAGTTTTAAAAGTCTTTCGTCAGATTCTTTCAGTCCCCCTCCTATAGAAGGCACTCTACACGCCCCCCAGAACAGGCATTTATTGTCTCAAATCGGTCAAGTGGCTTTGGAAACAATGATGGCAGCTCCTACTTTTGTGCACTTACCATGTTGTAGGGATAATAGGCATTATACAGACAATACTTGGCTAAATAAAAGACAAAAAAGTGCATGTGTGCATGTATGTGCACACATGTGCATACATGTCCAAGTGTGTAATGCTTACTGTGCTCAGAATATATGTACAAAGTGTATGGTTTTGGTCCTGTTTTAGAAGAAAACCAATGCACAGAGATACAAGAAATTTGCCAGATATCTCATAACAACTAAGACACAGAGCTTGGTCTAGTTAACTTCTGAGGCCACTGTGACTACTACACCACGGCTCCCTCCTAAATAATCCAACCTTCTGTTGCACTTGTCCTCTTACATTAATCCATGTCCTCTCCCCTGGACTTGCAAAGTCCTCTGCGCTTTCTTCTGTTGCTGTCCATGGAAATATAGCAACCGCTTTCAGATGTCCCGAGTTCTCCGAAAAGAATAAACAAAAGTCCATGAAAATTAATAAAAAGGATGAGAAGAACAGTGATGTGAGATCACAAGTCTGCCTGGGGTCTGATTTACAGCAGGCCTGCTCTGACTCGCTGAGCCCTGCGGCCCCTGTGGACACGTTTGTCTTCATGCCTGGGCTCCAGCCGATCCATGGAAAAAAGACTTCAGAACTTTGCTGGTTCTAAGAACTGCTTGCAGGAAGTAATGAGAAGAGTTCAGGCAGTCAGGGCTGGGCCTGGAGACATCAAGTCTACATGTCAGACTCCCAGGCTTTCTTTTGTACCTGAGATCTGCTGCTCTGTGGTCAGCAGGCAAACAAGCCTCATGACTCTCCCTTAGAGGGATGAGATGCTGGAAACTCTACAGGGGCAGGGAAAATGAACTTGTTAGGCACAGGCTAGCAATTTCAAAAATCCTATTTGAAAGAGGTACGGATAATACATAAAATATTTGTCTAGAAGACATAGAGGACTTCTAAAGCCTATTCAGCACCTATGTAGGAGAGTAAAACACTAGCAAAATAGTCTAGATATTTGTCTGCTAGTAATTCTATGTTAAACCACTGGAGGTCAGAGAGCATGCTCTTTTATGATTGCAATCCTTTTAAATAGGTTGAGACTTATTTTATGGCCCCAGCATATGGTGAATTTCTCATGTGCAGCTAAAAGGGCATGTATTCCGCTGTTGTTGGATGGAATACTCCAGGAATGTCAGTCTGATTTGATTGCTCAGTAGTAGTGTTCTGGTAGTCTTTGTCATTACAGATTTGCTATTTTTCTGACAATTACTCAGACAATTACAATTTGTGACAATTAAAATGCCCAGCCATGATTTTGGATTTGTTTCTTTTCTTTCTTGTTGTCACTTGTTGCTTCATGCATTGGGAAGATTTCTCACTGCAGATACAAACACATAGGATCTTATGTTCTCTTGACAAATTATTTCCTTAATCATCACAAATGTGCCTCTTTATCTCTAGAAATAGTCTCTCTCCCAAAGATTATCATGTCCAATATTATGAGTCACCCAGCATTCTTATGATAGTTAAAATTTTAGATCTTTTTAACATCTTTTAATTTTTAACCAATCTCTTTAGAGTCAAAGTGGTTTTCTTATAGAGGCCATATGGTTGCTTTTTTATCATGTCTGGCAGTCTGTCTTTTAAGTGGAATATTCAGATTATCTAATTATTGATATCCTTGAAAGTAACAAAATTAGCAAAGTCCCTTTTATGATTACTCATACACTTACACTTCTAGGGCGCTTCATCTCTTTACTTGATACAAGTTTCCATCTGGGACCATTTTCATTCTGTTTGAAGAATTTTCTTCAATATTTCTTAAGGCAATGAATTCCCTCTGCCTTTGTTATTCTGATAATATCTTATTCTTCTATTTAATTTTTAAGTATATTTCTGCTGGATGTGAAATTCTAAGTTGATGTTGTTCTCTTGTTTTCCCAGCACTTTACAGATGCCATTCTATCACTTCTGGTCCATATAGTATCTGAAAAAAATTCTGTGACCTTTCATAGTGTTTGTTCCTTTTATGTAACAACTTCGATCTCTGTGTGCCTCTAAGATTTTCTCTCGATCACTGATTTTTCAAGAATTTAGTTATGACATGCTGCTGCTCTGTGTGTGTGTGCGCGTGTGCACCCATGTGTGTTTCTCCTGCTTGAAGTCCAAGTAATTTTCATTGAAATTGGAATTTTCCTCATTATTTCTTCAAATATATGTCCCTTCTTTTCTCTCCTGTTCTTTTTTTTTTGCGGCACCAGAGATTGAACTCACGACCTTGTGCTTGCCGGGCAGGCGCTTAGACCACTGAGCTAGATCCCCAGCCCTTGTCTTTTTGAGACAGGGTCTCACTATGCCATTCAGGCTGGCCTTGAGCTCACTTTGTAGCCCAGGCTGGTCTCGAACTCACAACGATCTGCCTGTCTCAGCCTCCCAAGTGCTGGGATTACAGGCGTGAGCCACCACGCCCGGCTCTCCTGTTCTTTTGAGACTCTAATTAAATGTATGTTGAAGTATTTAATGTTGTCCTAGAGGTCACCACTGCTCTCATTTTTTTGTTGTTGTTGTTTTGTTTTATTTTTAGTGACTTTTCTTTCTATACTTACTATTGTATAGATTTTATTTTTGTGTTTTCAAGTTTGCAGATCTTCTCTTCTTTGATGCTTAATCTTTGCTTAATTCCATCTAGTAACATATTGTTTTCAGATATCACATTATTAATATCTAGAAATTCCATTTAGCTCTTTTTATTTTGTACTTAACTGCTTAAACATACTTAAAATTATCGTTTTATACCCTTTTCTGCTAGTTCTATCTGGAGAACTGCTCTATATCTGTTATTTTTCCTCTGATTATGAATCACATTTTTTTTGCTTTGTTGAATGTCTTATGGGTTCCCCCCCCGCTCCCGCTTGGATTCTAGGTATTATGAGTGTTATGTTGCAGATGTTTGGATTTTTTTGTTCAGTGTTTTCCTTTAAATGGTATTGAGCTTTGTTTTGGCAAGCAATTAAACTATTTGCTTTTCAGTTTCAGTCCTTCTCAACCTGTTTCCATGGCTTTCCTGTCACACATCTAGTGTATTTTCATTCCAAGGTTGTTCAGACTTACTGTTAAGGTATGGCCCACCTATTGTTTCCACCAAATACTTTGGTGACCAATGAGAGCTTTCTTCCTGCCCTGTGAACTTATAACTCCCTGATTTCACTTTGCCCTCCTCATGGAGTTTTATCCTATGCATGCACAGGCTAGTTATCAGCAAAGATTCAAGGGGTCCCCCGTGAAGACTTCTATGAAGCTCTATTTCTACATAGTGCTCTCCTTTGCAGAATTCTGGCCTGCAACTTCCAGGGTCCTCAGGCTCTCTGACCACCTTCTGAATTCAGCAACCCATCTACTCTGCTTAGGATTCCCCTGCCTCACTCCAGCCTGGTAATTACCAGCAAAAACCAGGATGAGAGCAGGGCCCTCATTGTTTGTTTCTTTTCTCTTAGGAATCACTGCCCTGAGCCAGTGTCTGTTCCTTTTAGGTAACACCCTTAATCTCTGTGTGAAAATAGTTGTTTCATTTGTTCATGTTTCTAGTTGTTTATGATAGAAAGGTAACTCTGGCCCCTGTAACTCCATTTTGGAAGGAGTTGGTTGTGTGGTTACATAGGGAAAATAATGTTGCAGAAATCTTGTCAGTATCTGAGCCCCAAATTAATATAATTAATAGATTTCTCACTCAATATTCTAAGCCTCTAGTTACTTGACTAGCAAGAAGTTTGCAATTTTCAGGAATTCTCCACAAATATGTTAAAAATTACTCAGGTATGCTTGCATGAATGATCCAAGTGTCCTAGACCTCAGCAGTTAGCAGGTTACATTATTTTCCTTGTAGTGAAATGTGGAAGTCTATATCATATGTAGTCACAGTTACTACCTCCAGGTCCAGGTGTTTGAGGTTTCCTTGACACTCCAGCTCCATAATGAGCTGAAAATTGATTTTTCTTTCAGAACTCAAATCCTACACTATCTTGCCTTGGTCATTACTTTCAACATTGCATTAACATCAAGTTTGTAGAAAATA
>RJWT010016290.1:0-19960 GCA_004365215.1 Cuniculus paca | reverse complement strand
GGAGAGGAGAGGAGAGGAGAGGAGATAAGGGGAAGAATGGGAGGGGGAGGGTTGAGAAGGGCAGGGAGGAGGGTAGAGGAGAGAGGAAGAAAGAAACAAAGGTCAAGATACAGGGAAAAGGAGAATGGCAAGAGAGAGGAGGAGGAGGAAGACAGAGAAAGAAGGCCATTCATATAGAATAATATAGAAATCACAAGCTTTAGTAAATTAATTATCCTTAATATATTCAGAAAAGGTATGAATCCTCACTAATATATTGCACGTTCTTAAATTTCTAAGATAGTTGAAATGACAATATACTGCACACAGCTATTTAGTAACTTCATACAAATCATTTAACTTTAACAATGAATTTTCTAGGCTCTGTTGCAGAGGTGAGTTTGTCAGAGGGAAAGATTACTTTGGGTAAAAAAAGAAGCTCCCTAAGCAGCAAGCATCAGGTTGTATGTTTTCTCCTAATAGCACTGCCATTTGGGGAATTGACCTAGATGTCCAAGAAAGTCTTCATTATTGAGAATTTATGTTTCTCTGGTGGCTTTCATTTGTTAAATTAGCCTCCACAGAATATTAAACATAGATAGCTAATGCTACTTTATTGCTGCTGGTTCTATTCAACATCTCTTTTCACAGAACACAATCTATATAATTAGAAAATAGCATGACTTCTGCATCTAGCACAGCAGAAAGGTAAGGATGTATTTTTGCTTTCATTTTATATGCCAGCCTTCATAACACTGATGTGATAATGACATTTTCAATTTTATAATGGCAATAGGTGTACTGGATTCACTTGCTGGAAGTACAAATGAAACAAAGAAAAGAATTTACTGAGACAAAGAAAACATTACATTTAATATAGATGTCAAATTAAATTTTGGAAAAATTTGGTACTGCAGGAAATCACCATTTCTGTACCGTCACAAAGAACAAATTGCAGGACAAATTAGCAAATAGCATGCTTCTTATAAAGCAGTCCACAAACTACTTAAAATATTGCTATGAATTTTATATTCATATATTCCCATTCATTTATGCTACATTTAATTGAAACTTATTAAGACATTTTAAGGTATGTTCCTAAGATGCCTTCACATGATATCCCAGTTATCTATGAAAATGCCATTTTTCATATGCTAATGTTGAAAGATTAGAGACAAACCTAAATATTGGGCCGACATTTAATTTACTGATATGCTGTTTGAGTAACTAGTAAGTTATATTAAACCAGGGTTTATTAAGTATTAGCCATAAATACCTCAAAAATACAGTAAATACTGAAGTTCTAAAAATTTCATTGCACACTGTCCCTCAGTCTGAATACATATATCCCGTTGTTCTTGCAACTCTATGAAGCAGTTCTGGAAGTCTTTCCTGGGTATCCTTTTGAGTTGTTATCAAAAATCCTGTGACTGCTGCTACTGAGTGCCATCCAATGAAATCTATCCTTGTAAAAGAATTATGATGTGTCCCTATGCACCTTATCCACAGGATCTTACACACGGCAAATAACTGTTGGCTCTTTCCCAAAGTCCAAATGAACATGAAATGTAAGTGTTTTGAACTGACTCAGATTATGGAGTCAATCACGACAGAGCAACTAAAGACACAAAAGAGAAAGAACTTCTAGAAAACTGCTTCAAAACATGAAAAGAATAATGAGTAAATTTATTCAAAGCAAGGGGGAAGTGCTTTGAGGAGGATATATGGCAGTGTGCCTTTCATGGTAATAATTTTTAATAATTTTAATAAATGTTATCTTGAGATAGCATTTCATATATGCACAAATACATCTTAAACATTGAAAGAGAAGTTCAAATCCACAAGCTGCTTCAACTTGCTTAGAGAAAACTTGAGAAGTAAAGTATCTATGGAACTGGTACTTTACATATGCTACTATTTTGTTATAGTAAACTACTACTGTCTCTGTTAATGCATAGTCATAACAAAGTATAATAGTGACTGAGGGAAAAGTGTAAATTGGTATCTATTTCTATAGATAACTGACAGATATTTAAAATTTTATGTGTCTTAAATTGCACCCTTAGGAGATTTTGAGACAAATAAAAATTTTATAAAACTTTATGAAATATATTGAGGTTTTATTTACCCATACAGTCACTGAAGAAATGACTCATACAGACAAATATATTGCAAACATGCTCACATAGCTATTTTTGTTAGCTTTACTTTTAATAAAAAAATACTTGAAATAATCAATTTGAGAAGAGGAAAGGTTTATTTTGGTTGACAGTTATGAAGGTTTCAGTCCATGATTCGATGAATTTGTTATTTGGGGGCCCATAGCATGGCAGTGCGTAATGACAGAGTCCATCCCAGAGCAAGTGGATCAACTCATCGGAGCCAGGAAGCAGAAAGAAAGAAAGAGAGAAAGAAGGGCTGTATCTCCTTTGAGGGCACACCCTCATGACATCACTTCTTCCTACTAGGCTGTACCTCCTAAAGTACCACCACCTCCCAACTGTGCCAAGGTGAAGACAAAACCTTTAACACGTAGGTCTTTGGGAGAACATCTCTGATCCAAACTACAGAACAATTTCAACATCACTGTCACAATATCACAAGTGGCTTCCGTCTATCCAACTTTGTCAGATAGTGTTACTCAAAATAATAAAGTGGGTTCCCTTCTCTGGTCCCATGACATTCCTTATCCCTCTTCTCTTTATGTTTTTCATGTCATTTACCATGTGATGTATTAAGATTTTATTTATTCATTTGATTGTTTATATAATGTCTCTCTAGTAAAGCTTAAGTTGCAGGAGGGGCAGAAATTATTAACTGAAGTTTTCACTATTCTATATCTAATGACTAAAATTGCCTCAGACAGTACAGGTGCTCATTTAGTATTTAATAAAGAAATACAGAAAAGTGAGGTAGAAGACTGACTCAAAAGAAACGTGCAGAATGAGAGCAGAAAACTAAGAGGAGAACCCAGGTACTCCCAGCAGAGAAGTAGTGGCTGAAGAACAGGGTCCCCAAATAGAAAACAGTGAGTAGCTACAAAACAAAAGAAAATAGTTCCCAAGACTTGTCACCAAAAATAAGAAGTCTAAGAACAATAGAGAATGTGCATTTTTATGCTAAAAAGTGGTAAAATGAAATAAAATGAAACCTGAAGCAGCATTTAGAGGTTCATCTACTGTGTGGTGATAGGTGACATTGATACTGACATTCTCATAGAGTACTGGGGTGAAATATATGTAGGGGAACTAGATTACAATAGATTGAAAATAAAATGGTATATGAGAAAATGAAAAATTGAATGTAAGAAGTATTGAGAATGTTGCTGAGAGGGAAGTTCATAATTAAAAAAAGAATATTTAAAGTTACATAATTTCCTTTTGCTCTTATAAAGGAACTGATTTATATAACTGGAAGAAGAAAAGGGACCATATTATGACCCAAAGAGTTGTATTTTATAATAGATCTGTGGTACAACAGCAGGTCCACAAATACAGTATAATGCTGGGGAAAATATGCTGTTTGCCCATCATATGTTACATTTTCATCTGCCACTCCTGATATTATTTCATAAATATGATGAAAGATGTGTAAGTAGTAATTATCAAATAAAATCTACATTTACTAAAATATAAAAATGAACTGTGGGATAAGCACATCAAGGAAACATTACATAAAATTATATCACGTTCATCCTCGAGTAAAATAATGTGCCAGGTTATTCCCATATATGAAGCTAGTAATTTGAATATCAATCTGATATAGATCTCAACAAAATATGGAGAAACTAGTTTCTTAAAGCTGCAAACACAGGTGATTAAGGTACAGTTTTAAAGAACTTTACTGAAAGATTATAAGCAAGTAAAACTTCATAAATAGTTAGAATATAAGCATATGGTAATCATTGAAAAGAGAAAAGGTAATTTTAAAAATTGTAATCATTGAAAAGAGAAAAGGTAATTTTAAAAATTGTAGGCACACTTATATTTAATCCACTCAGTTATACAAAATAACCATGTTTGAAGCCACTGACCAAAAGAATACTTGAGGGACACGTGCAATAATAGTATAAAACTGGTAGCTTTCCAAATGACAAAGAAATATGAAGAAAACACATGATCACACCAAGTCATTATGAACAATGTAAACAACAAGGAATTCATAGGAGAATTAGAAAAGTTCGTTATATGATTAAAATATATTTCATGTGAAAATGCAAGAATAAAATAAATATTACTATCTTTAATGTAAAAGCTACACATTAGAGGTGACATAGTTTCTGGTTTAAGGAAAAACCATTCATAATATTTTGAATAAACCAGGATTTCAATTAATGGGAGAAAATTATCTTTAGCTTACCTTAAAGTTACTTTAAAATATATTCCAAAATCTAAATATGCTTTAAATGTTCATATAAAAATGGATGCTTAAGTAAATTTAAAAGGTTTTTAACTTTTCAGTAGAGCTCTGTTTCTTTCATCAAATACTTCAAAGCACCTTCTGGAGATACCTTCGGGTTTGTAATTCCTTAATTTTGTGCTTTGTCACAGTTTTCATTTCATGGCTTCTCTAGCCTAACCTCACATTCAGGAATCTAGAGTAATGCTTTGCACTCTAAAGGCTTCAGAAAATACTTTTAAACTAACTTGAACATTACTCTGCAAACATGATAGGTTTTGTGCCCAAACTCAGAGTTTCCCTCTCCTTATTATTACTCTTATTGCCACTAAGAGTTTATCTTTGTTTATATCAATTTTAATTCTATCTTTTATGGGGGACAAAGGAATAATATTCTCTCACCTGGCAGTATTTCCTGAATGAATCATCTTGAGGGACTTAGTGAGGTCAAATAGTTTACCTTTTTGATGAGATGTACACATTAGCTATAGTTAAAATAGGTAAAATGAACACTGTGGTTTTAATGGATAATAAAATTATCTTGAAGATCTATTTGCAGTACATTTACACTTAGCAAGGAAAAAAGGTCTTGTCTAAACCCTTACTTTTCTAGTCGTTTTATTAAGAAGAACTTCACATTCAAAACATAAGAATTTCAAACTATCACTGTATTTTGAATTTTATTGTTGGGTAAGCTGTCTCTGTTATACAGGTATCATTATTTTGGTGGTAAATTTATTTTTTAAAAAGTTTAATTATTTTGTTATTGTAAACTTCATTTTGAATGCTCTAAAATAACACCTGTGCATACAGAGTTGAAATTAGTGTCATAAAAAGTGGTGAGTCACAATTTACACTCCAGTCATATGCTACTGAAGTTACTATGTTTTACCCTTTCTTTCATGTTTTCAACTCTTTGGATGGAGACCACCATTATTCTAAATAGTACATGTTTACATGAAACTCTGGATTTCTTCAGAATTGTGAAAAGCTTAAATAATTATGATAATAAGAATGATGCTGGTGAAGTCTCATCTTTTTCTTAGCTAAACCTTTTTTGAGAGAATTGTGTTGATTAAGGTGGAGTGTTAAACTGATTGCCTTTGAGATCCTCAAGGAGACACATGGAACATTCATATGGGTCTGTCTGGGTGGGTCATGAGAGTGAGACCTTGAGTATGATATCTGTCCTGTCATCACCTTCCTCTTTGGCACACTTCCATACTCTTCTTCTCTGACACCACGAACTAAGCATATTTGGCCCACCATGTTCTTGCCCATGACGTTCCAGGCGTGGGACTTGTTGATCTTAGACTGAATCCCCTGAAACTGTGAGCCAATTTAAACCTCACCTCTATTAACTTGTGGATGTTAGATATTATGTCCCACTGAGGGAAAAGCTTAATCATAGAGGAAAAATCATTACTCTTTTTAAATTTTTACTGTTTCCTTTTAGAGGAATTTTTTTCTCCGTGGATTTATGACACTTTTCTTATCCTTATTACTTAAAATTTTATTTTTTAAATTCTTAATGAAGAGTATCATAATTCTAACATTATTTTGAAATTGGAGTTTTATACATCATTATTTTGTTACTTTTTTCTGTATTATTCTTTCTAGATTTTTATTAGTCAAATATTAGACTGCTTGAATTGACATGCTTATTTTCAGCCATATTTTCAGTATCACTTTAACAGGATGTGTGTTCTAGATTATTGTTTTGTTTCATTTTGTTTTATCTTCTAGGAACTTCTCAGAATGTCTGTTTTCATCCGATCATATTGTCCTCTCCTATCATGAAATAATGTTGATATTCTAATTATCTTCTCCCATCAATGGCTAATTCTCTAGGAATTTCTACTTTTGATTTTAGTATGTCCGTGGAAAGCGGGGGGTAATCCTTCCCATCAAATACCCTTCTAGGCCAGGGTGATATACTTGAATGCCGACATTAACACTAACAGCTCCAGCTATCCCCAGTGTATCATAACAACGTTTTAGAGAAGCACAGTCTAACATTTATTTCCTGTGTGTGCTGTTTCCACACTTCTACAAGTGAATTTGGAACCTAGGGTAAGCGGGGATTAGTCACAAGAGGTACATTTCTTTATAAATATTGCTTTGAGTTACCTTATTTTTGATCTTATACTTTTCTGTTGTTCTACATTCTGTTATTTCTTTTTATTTTCTTTTGGGGTCTGTGGTGAGCAATATTGGAAAAGTAAGTTCTGATATTCATTTTGTATTTCTGTGTAAATTTTGAATGCTGGCCAGTGTTCACTAAGTATTATCTCTCAACAGATTCCTAGGGGTTTTCCATATATCATTTCCGTATTTCTAGATCTCAACCATGACAATCACAAACCCTTCTTACTGTGCTCTAAGCCACTATTGATAAACAGCTAAGAAAACTCTGTTTAATAAGACAAAGTCAAAAGTCTGATAGAAAGGTGAGCATAGTGCATTTACCTGTAATCCCAGCACTTGGGAGGCTGAGGGCAAGAGGATAGCCATGAAATTAAAACCAGTCTGGACTACATAAAGAGCTCAACTACAAAGCGAACTACAAGAGCTGAACTACAAAGTGAGACCTTGTCTGAAAAAGCCAAAAAAAGAAAAACCTGAAAAAAAATTTCCTTTCTTGATGATATGGAACAGATTTGGATTACCAAGCCCTTTACCCTTCACCCCACTTACATCCTTCTTTTTCCAAAGTGAATGTGAAATTGAAAGAAATAGAAGTAACTTGGGGATCATGAGAATTAAACCAAAATTCATAGGAGGGTAGAGTACAAAAATATTTGAGTTTCTGATGTGATTATTGAGTATACATAGTAATTGTAAATTATTTTCCTGAAGTTTTATTGGATAAGAGAGCAAATCCGCACTTGATTAAGTTAAAATCACCTTGATTTTCTGGATAGCCTTTTTAATTATGTTTCCAACTTATCACAGGCCTCCCCATCCCCGCATGTTCACTTAGTCAAGTGTTAGTCTTATGCGTAATCTGACTTGGAAGGATAGAATGATTAACCAAAATTGTAAAAGATTTATACCAATATTCCCATTAATTATCTCATTTAAAAAAACTTTCAGAGATCCTGCCTCTCAAGTACTTTTGTATATATTGGAAAAATTGAAAAACACAGATAAATTCCTGGAAAAAATAGTTTATATTTAGGGAAATATGTGAAGACATAAAATAAACAAATTGTGCATAATACATTAGTGGTTGATAAATGCTATGAAAAACATAAAGTAATACTTAAGTATAAGGGAATGCTGTTTTTGGGTGGAAACTGTGTACTATGGTTAGAGAAAGAGTCTCCAAGAGCTTGTTATTCAGAGACCTGAAAGAATTGAAGGATGGAGCTGTGGATATACCATGTACAGGTACAAAACATTCACCATGACTGTAAACATCATGTGTCATAACATGAGTGAAGAATAATAACAACAACAAGAATAAAAATGGGGAAAAATTAGAGACAGAAGGAAGAAGGTGGAGGAGAGGAGGAATGGCATTAAAAAAAGGAAACAGACTGTTATGAACATGCACCTGCTCCAAAAGATGCATGTAAACTTCGAGTACTGCGAAGATGTACTGATAAAATAAAAATAAATGCTAAAAATCAGTTAGTAAAATGAAAACACGCCCATAATTTTCCTTGCATTAGTGCTCTAACATCCTAATTTTCCCTCAGAGAATTTGGATCTTAAAAACTGATTTTTTTAAATGTAGAAAATGCATCCTATTCTCCCTTGCATTATATTGTGCATTCATTCAACACTACCTATCCTTCTCCAAGATCAACCCAGGACATGACATTTGAACCTGATCAACAGCAGTTTTCTAATTAATAAAGCCATTTCTTTTTCATCTTTATAATCATGTCGTTACTATCTTGAGATTAACTTGTTTACATTTGAATATTATTTCTTGAATTTTGTGTCTTTTAAACTTTATTTTAAAATTTTGTTTGATTTTATGTCAAATTAACAAGTACTCATTGGTTGTAGATTAAATATCAGTAATTTATTGTTTGCTTTTTATAGCCTGCTTAATTTCAAAAGATTTTTTAAGATATTTATTTATTTATTTTTATTTGTTTATTTTATGTTTTTGAGACTTAGTCTCACTATGTATTTCAGGCCAGGTTTGAACTCACTATGCAGCCGAGATTGGCCTCTAACTTGCAGGGTTCCTCCTTCCTCAGTCTCCCAAGTGCTGAGATTACAGGAGTCCTCCACCATGCCCAGCTTCAAAAGGATTTTAAAGTGAGTTGAAATAAGACATAAAAAAATCAAATCCTTGGTTAAAATTAAAAATATAATTTCAAAGAATGGATAGTATTGAAGAAATCCTAGCCTTGATTTTCTGAGAAATCATGGTAAAAGTGGAAACATTATAAATTGTGTTACAGTTATCGTTTAGTTTAAGGCTGCAACTATTTTTCAGAGACTGAGAAAACATTTCTGATTTTGGAAGATATTTACGAAATCTCTTCTTTGTGGCTGTAGGCAGCAGTTTCCAAGATAATTAAGGCAGTGCTTCTCCATGGTCTTGGGGAATATGCAGCCCAGTGGAGATTTACTGAGTTCATTCTAATAAAGTATATTAACAGTGGCAAATAGAGTATGTCATCTCTAGCAGTATCCCAAAGCTATGGGAGTTTATTAACTCTATGATTTCATTTCTAGATAACAAAAAATGTTAATCATAAAGTAATAGACTACAGATTTGAAGAATTTAGTTGATTCAACTTTGTATGAGAAAGGTATATGTAAGTGGAAGAAAATTTAACTGGTTTCTCAGAACAACATTGGTGACCTCTTAAAGTTATTCTGATTATTCATCTTCATTTTGAAGAACACATGGCCACAGCATTTTGAATTCAGTCTGGATGGCATCAGGTGTTCTATTGAGAATAGCTATTTAATTGAAACATAGAGAAAGAATTCCACACCTTATAACAAGACCAGATATTCAACACCATCTTGTCAGGAGCCCAAGGCAGGAAGACTGATGCATGTTCGAAGCCAGCCTGGACTACATAGTGAGGTCAAACCCAGCCTGGACTACATAGCTAGACCCTGTTTAAAAAAAAATATATATATATGTAAAAGAATAAGAGAAGACCATGCTTCTTTCTGCTGTTCTGCTCTCCTCACTAAATGTTGCTCATTTCGATGGTCAGGTGGAACAGGTAGCCCTAACAAAAACTCCCACACAATTATGGACCTGGGGCCTAGTAGGGTGATATGGGCAAGGGCTAGGGGCAAAAGGGTATTAATGCTTGATTGCAAGATGGTAAAGTGTTCTTGCAGTGTCCTTCCTCCCCTCCATAGGCAGCCTCAGCAGGGAAACATGGATAACTGGTCTCAAGGCCTCACAACCAAGAATCCCAGGAAGGACAGTGCCTGGCCTGGGAATATAAGTATGCCTGGAAGAATGGTGGGGCGGGGCAGCCTGAACTCTGGACTTCTGTTCCTAGGAACCATTGTGGAGTAGGGGAGGGTGGCTTCTATGATGAAGATTGCCAGGAAAAGCCTTTACAATTTTTTTCCCCTAGTGTTGAGTATCAAACACAGGGTCTGGTATGTGAGAGGTGAATAGCATACTGCTAAGCCACATCCTCACCCTTAAACAGATGCTCTTAAATTAGGTTTTGTTTTGTTTTCTTGTTTAATTTTGTTTCTTGAAGAGTTCTCACTAAATTATCCAGGTTCGCCTCAAAGTCATAATTATGCTGTTTCAGCATACCAACTACCAGAGATGACAAACATGTGCCATCACTCCCAGATAAGGATTTATAAATGTCTGTGGTCAATCCTGAAAATTTATGCACAGGTGTTTAAACAGAAGCTACACTCCTTAGGATAGTAACTATTGTTTTTCTGAGACAGGATATTAAATATTCCATTAAACTAAAAATGATTTGAATTATTGTATTGTTAAAGGGTTATTATCAGGCACTATGCAAGTCTAGAGACAATCATAAATCACTGACTCATTAAGATTAATGTTATGATAATGGAACTGTACATATTTCATAGTATTTTATAGCTACAAAGAGATCAATATTCACTTGTTGCTTATTTTTTAGTTATATTAGACCTTGCTCTGAATAAATCCGCTTCCAGTTATTTGAGATAAAATAGAATATACATACAAAAAACTACTTTTCCCTGAAGTCTACCAGAAAATTGGGTACAATTCTGTGCCCACTTTGACAATCAGCATGATTCAGATATGCTTTGTGTAGCTTCAGCATCTCCCACAATCTTTAGCAGCACTTTCCAATATCTGAGTGGGAGGAAATGGAATCTCCTTTCCTGAAAGCCGCAAAGTTATATTGACCTGGTCCAGTGTGTTATTTTCAAAAGAGAGATGCCTAACACTGTTTGACAGATGGCTTTAGCCTGCTCCTTTCTTGGGTGTCATATTGCTTTCACTCAAAGCAGACAGTTTGGAATTAGACCAAGAAACCAGGACAATTTTGTTGGAAATTCATCCAGAGCCATTGGTAGAGTATGTTTCTGAGAAAGTTTATTAATTCAGAGCTTAATTCAAAGGTTTACCAAACCAGAAAGTTAAGAATCCTTGGTAGTTAATTCAACAAATATTGGTATAAATTAAAGGACAAATTTATGCCCCACAAGGTTAAAAAAGTAATGATAATTAGAGTATCTGGAAATCTCGATGGAAAAAAACAATGTAGTGAAACAAAGTGGTATAATTGACAGGGTAGCAGGAAATAGCAATAAGTATGATTATCAAGAAAGACAGACTGCTAATGAATTTTAGGAATGTATTCTCTAGATCTGTGAGGTATACTAATGGCATTTTGATCGAGATTGCATTAAATCTGTATAACAGTTTTGGGAGTATAGCCATTTTTTACAATGTTAGTTCTTCCTATCCACGAGCAAGGGATATCTTTACATTTTCTGATATTGTCTTCAATCTCCTTTTTCAGAGTACAGTAATTTTCAATATATAGATCTTTTACATCCTTTGTTAGATTGATTTCCCAAGTATTTCATTTTTTGGATGTTGTGAAAGTGAAAGGCAAAGAAACTGTTCAAAAAGAAAGAACTGCAGGGGTGAGGGAAAGGAGAAAAGAAAGAAGGGAAAAGATTATATATATATATATATATATATATATATATGTAATAGAGATATACATCTATGTGTAATATAGATATACATCTATATATATATATCATAATTATACTACTAATCTCTGTTCCTCAAAAAGAATGGTTTGTGCTTTCATTGACCATGTTTTCATTGCCTATATCTTGTAATCAGAGCAACTACTTCAAGATAACAATATGCAATATATTAACCATTGTTAATCTCCTATTATATTGTTTTGAAATTTAGTATCACTGCTTTTGCTCTTTTTTCATTTTAGAATAATAAAAAGATACATAACCTTACAAAAAAAATTCAATTCAGGTGCCCATGGCCTTCTTTCATATCATATATACTATTTAGAGGACTCCAAATGAGTGGAATTAAAATAATTTTTACCTGTATTAGAATCTGTCAATCTATTGTCATATAATAAGTCCCAGATTTAGGAACTATTTCTGTTTCAGGAGAATCTTAATAAATAGGATTCATTTGTGATCCTACAGCGTGAGTCTTAGACACAGTACCCCTGTGAAAGCTTGCAACTCGAATGTTCCTAAGTAAGGGACTTACTGTATATATTTGGATCTGTGATTTCCAGTCTATCTGATTTGAAACTCTGGCTGTTCCCTATGAATGTTGGCAGATATTAACTACAAAAGTGAATTGACAATCTTGTCTAATAAATACAAAATCTCCTTCATAAGAAATCAGATTGTGCATCCTAAACATTGCATACTTGTGGCTTATGGATTCACACTGCTTTGAAAAATAGAAAACTCATTCTGAAAATGTAATATAAACAGGCCCCAAATAGTAAAATGCAAAGGATCCTGATAGATACAGAGGCAAAACTGTCCCTGACCATACTCTCACAACTGACACATTTCACTAGAAAAACAAAAACAAAAACAAAAACAAAAACAAAACAAACTTGTGCTGCAACTATTCTAAAATTATAAAGCTCATTTGGAAACAAACTTTCCAAATAAAAGAATCAACAAATTGTATCAGAAAGCACATATATTGCCATATGGATTACATTACAGAAAAATGCAGATTACCAATTAAGTGAGATTTAAATGTTCAAAAAGAAAAATGAAGGAAAATAAATCTAACTTCAACAATCTAACTTCAGATAATTATTAATAAAGATAAACAGGTTATAAAGAGAACCAATTAGATGGTGCTTTTATTCTTTGATTTGATTGGTTTAAGTCCCTTTCCTACTATTTGATTGCAATATGTGGGAAGATAGGAACAGCTCTTTTGAAAAATGGGACATTACAGTAGCCATTGCTGGTTTCTTGTTGTCCGACTTGAAGACCTGTAATGCTCTTTTGTTTTATCTGGTTTTATATTACTTTGTTTTGTTTGAGTTTATAGTCCGTAAATGTATGAACAACCATTTTGAAAAAGGCAAGAGATACTAGGGTAACCATTGTTAATCTCCTGTTGTTATGTTTTGAAAACCTGTATAGCTTTCAGTGTTCTGTTCTGAAATGCTATATTATGTTTGACTCTATTCTGTTTTGTTTTGCTTTGTTTTATTTTGTTCTATTCTCTTAATATAAAAAAGAGAACCAATTAGAAACTTTAGAAATAATTTGAAAAAGAACACATGATATATTCAATATTAGACTAAACAAAATCAATGACATGAGTTAGAAGACACTATTGAACTATAAAGACATAGAAAATATGAAATAGAATTAAAAATAGAGGAGGAATAAGTGAAATGACCAATACCATAAATAATGTTAAAGAGCAAATGAGAGTGGGGAAATATAAAGAAATAATATAGAATTGTTTATTAAAGAAAATGATATAGTCTCAGCTTTAGGGAAAGCATAATGTGTTCGTTACCAAAGGACTGGTTTGACACCTTTTGGTGAAATTAGCTACCTTAATATTAATGGAAAATGTTAGAACATTCCAAAGGGAATAGACATATTATCTACAAAAATTTAACAAAGAAGGAACTTTTTATAACAATAAATAATAGATCATTGAATGTGGTGAAATAATACCTCGAAAGTGTTCAACTGAATAATTGTAAACTGTCAACTATATGGGAAAAAATTATTCAAGCAAAAACATGAAAGGAATTTTCGAGGCAATAAAAACATAAATTTTACAATGTGGAAATAAACAAATGCAACTAAA
This sequence comes from Cuniculus paca, assembly GCA_004365215.1. Classification (NCBI taxonomy): domain Eukaryota; kingdom Metazoa; phylum Chordata; class Mammalia; order Rodentia; family Cuniculidae; genus Cuniculus; species Cuniculus paca. The sequence goes on along the minus strand of RJWT010016290.1, from coordinate 6,276 downwards.
CTCATGTGGCTCCTTAGTGAAAAACAACAACAACAACAGAAAACAGTGATCAAAGTAAATATTAGAATATATGAAATTTAGTAAACTTAAAGAAGTATAAATTATAAAATAGAAAAAACCACTGAGGTCTTCAAAATAATACGGAAATGTTTGTAATCATCTCTCAATAGTGGAGAATAAATAAATCTGGACAGAAACAATTCACCTGGCTGTAAGAAAGGTAATATCCTGGTTGTGCCTTGTTGCTGATGACAAGAAGAACAATGTTTCAAAATATTGCTTGGGGGCCAGAGATATAGCTCAGTGGCACAGTGCCTGCTTGGCAAGAGCAAGGTCCTGTGTTCAATTCCTGATACCAACAAAAAGACAATATATTGCTTGGTTGAACATTTTCAATACAGCTGAGCTAATGCTGAATTTTCTGTTTCATGGTTTCTCATGCACTGTGGGGCTCTAAAGGTTTTCCTTTACTTTCTTTGTTATTTTAGAATGCAAGGCTTATGCTTTTATAGTTTTGAACTATGTTGTGAGATATGCTCAGTGTTGGACAGCACTAAGGTAAAATCTAAAAAGTTAGATTTTCTTCTATCTATTGTGAATAATCTCCTGAAAAAGTGAATTATAGTGAGTAGTTCATCATGACATAAAATAATAAAAATTAATTGAAAAAATTATTCCAGATCATTATTATACCAGTCATTATATGTGATGTATCAAAAATTCTTGAGATTCCAGGCTTTACCTGTGAGTCAGTGCCATTCGTGGACTGTGGGCCATGAGAACAAGAATTGACCAAGAAGGAAGCCCTCCCCGCAAACTGGCAACATGCATGGGCCCCTGTGGGGAGAGCTAGGTACCAGGCCCTTCCAGCATGTGGACTGGGAAACAAGAAAAACCAGCCCTGCCTCCCCAAAAGCAACCACTGATCTGGAGAAACACAGGCTTCCATGATAGCAAAATACAATGCAATGCTTGTAGTGTTCAGTATTTCACTGACTGCAGGTCTAAAGCTGGTGGTGGTCTGATTATCTATTCAGAGGAACAATATGCAATGTAGTATCTATGGGGGATCTCCTTCTGAAGGTGGTAGCCATTATTAATTTCCTATTGTCTTGTTTTGAAGTTCTGTATCATTTTCATTGTCTTTTTGGTTGGGTTTTATTCCATTTTGTTTGATTTCATTATATCCAATGGCATGGGCAGTTATTGCAAAGATAACAAGATATATTATGGTAGCCACTTTGGATTTACTATTATCTTGTTTTGAAGTACTTTACTGCAATCACTGTTTTGTTTTTATTGGTTCTATTCTGTTCTGTTTTGTTTGATTTTTACTATATCTGAAGGTGTGGGCCGCTATTTGGAAGACAACAAGAGGCATTCTAGTAACCATTGTTGATTTCCAATTGTTTTGAAGTCCTGTATCACTTACACTGGTTTCTTCGATTGGCTTTATTCTGTTTTATTTTGCTTGGTTTTATTCTCTTTAAAATAAAAATTTAAAAAAAAATCTTTGAAAAAGTAGGATGAACTGTAGGAAAAGAATGTTTGGAGAAAGCAATGATAGCACTTTCACAATATTTAGTAAGTCACCAGTATATTTAAAAAATCAAAGACAAAAGTGCATCTATTTCAGGATGACATGAGTCAACATTCATTTTCTGCCAAAAATCTTCCTAGAGAGCTGTGGGAGAAATCCAACTCTATAGGAGCTGCCAGTTATTTATAAAACATTGGCTCAAATTTAAAGAATTTCTTTGTACAAAATTTAATGCAGGTTGCTAAATGTTTTCTCTGCTAAATTCCATATTTGATAAAAGGAATTACACTCACTTTTTGCTTCTTACTTCATATCTACAAAATTCTGTCTTTCTATAAAACTGTGCTTCTGGGTGCCATATTTGAAGAAGACAGCAGTATCACTCATTTTGTGATACAACTAAAATGTTCTGGAAAAAAACCATTTAGGTCACATGGAAATATGAACAATTTTTCGCTCTTTGACATTTTCAAGAATACAATTTTTTCTAAAAGCAGCAATCTCTTTTAACTGTGTGCAGGATAAATTAATGGATTATATTTTTCTCACTGTTTTTGGAAATTCTATTTGGAATCTTTGAAGAGCCTTCTTTTCATAGATGTTGTAGTCGGGGTTTTCAAGGAAAACAATTTAATACGGGACACATAATTTTATAGAATTATTTTATAATAGTCACCCAAAGAGTCAAATACAGAAAATATGGGAGATCTATCCACACACTAAAAACCGAAAGAACCCAGCTGAGGGCCCGAATCCCATGGCAATATCCTGCATGAATTCAGCTGAAGACCTAGAGCCCACGACAATGTCTCCTGAAAGTCTGTTTCATGAATCTGCACTGGGAAGGCCCAGAGGTCAGTGGTGGAAGCTAGAAAGTCTGTGCCAGCAGGTAGAAGGATCTGTGCCAGTAGGCTGAGGGTTCTTCACTAGAGCCGGGAAGCAATACTCAAAGTAAGAACCAGAGCTCCCCTGAAAGGTACTGCAGCCATTCTCAGTGACAAACAGTTATCAATTCACCACAATGCACCACAGTCCCAGTCAACTTGATAACCATACACATTTCCTTAAACCATAGTCTCTAGAGGCAGATTTTTGAGGAGTTAGCCTATCTTGGTCTATTCAGATTCGCATTAATATAACAATTACATGTGTACAATTATTGTACCAAAAACAAAATATTCAAAGGTGACTATAATTCAAGATTAAAATCATGGTACTTTGATTAACCTAACTACCGATATATATCTAAAAATGACATTAAAATCAACTAAAAGAACTATCCCAATCACAGTCCTTATTTCCCCTGAAACTTTAACAGTGCATGGCAACACTGAAAAACAGGGATCTGCTGCAACTCAGATACACTCTTTCCTTCAGGTGAAAGACTTCAGTTCATTTTTCCATTGTCCTGTTCTTTTCAACAACCACGCTATCCTCTGTGTCATCCTTGCAACTCACAGTTCCACTACAGTCTTCTTTCTGGCCAAATGTTTCAAATCACTCTACTGGCTCTTTACCCTTAATTTCTAGCATACAACTGGCCAAAAGCTTTCAACCTTAACCATGCTACCATCCCAGTAGACTGCACTGAAATTTTTCCACCACCCAGGTAATATCTCTAAACACAACAAAATGCAGACCAACTTTCAGCCAAAACACAATATACTACCTGGGGTCAAGCAGCCAGTGCAGTCCTTCTCAAAAAAAGCCTCCTGAGTTTCATCTTAACTGGCAGCATTTCTATCATTCCTCAGAATTTCCAAGCTCTGACCTGTCTCTCTCATAGAGTTTATAGCATACAGGGGCTGCCTTTTTGGCCAGTGTCTCAAAATCTTTCCAAATTAATTCCTAAGGCTCTTAAGCCACATGGTCAGGCAACATCACAGCAATGAGCCCACTCTCCTGGTACCAATTTTGTTGTAGTCAGGATTTGCAAAGGAAACAATGTAATACAGGACACATAATTTATGGAATTATTTTATAATAGTTACCCAAAGAGTAAAATACAGGATGTACAGGAAATCTATCCACACACTAAAGACCGAAAGAATTCAGTTGAGGGCCCAGATCCCATGACAGTGTCCTGCATGAGTCCAGCTGAAGGAAGACCTAGAGCCCTTAACAATGTCTCATTCAAGTCTGTTTCATGGATCTGTACTGAGAAGGCCCAAAGGTCAGTGGTGAAAGCTAGGAAGTCTGTGCCAGCAGGATGAAGGATCTGTGCCAGTAGGCTGAGGTTTCTGCACTGGAGCCAGGAAATGATGCTCAAAGTAAGGACCAGCACTGCCCCCAAAGATACTACAGCAGTCCTCAGCGACAACAAGATCCCAAGCTCCTCCAACGATCAGAAGTTCGTATCAGGAAGCCAGCTTGACAAGCTTCTCCTGGAGATTGAAAAGCACATCATTTTCCCTTCTGGAGCCAGGAAGTGGTAAACTAAGGACCAGATCTCCCCCAAAGTGAATTACAGCTATTCTCAGTGACAAGATTCTGAGCTCCTCCTCTGATGAGAGCAGCCAAGTTCATATCAGGAAAGAAGTGTGGCAAGCTCCTCCAGGAGAACTGATGGCAACAGGGAGAACCAACACCACTACCTCTTCCTCTGCACTTCTACTTTTTATTTGGCAACAATCCTCAGGTGGGCCATTCACACTCAGCACTGCACTGATTCAGCTTAGCTGTTATTACAAGTTGACCAACAGTTATCAATCCACCACAGAAAGATAAGTAGCAACATTAAATGATCACACAGAGGAATTTTGTTTCAGCAGAAAAAAGTCTCCAATGAAAATGATTTTGGAGACTTCTGAAATACAATGAATTGTGTTATATCATATTTTCAACCATTCTAAGAACATATTTATAAGGTTTTGATCCTTTGGCAATAAAACAGTACCAACCAGCTTAGTTTTGAAATTTCACACGATTAAGGATATAGAGAAATGATATAAGCAGCTCTTATGTCCTTGTCAATATAAATTTTATAAATCAAAATATTGTTTTGTTTTAGATTTCAGGTAAATTATTTTTAGATTTCATTTACATTTAGTTTTTATTAAATGTGAAGAAAGCTTTAAAGAAAACATAGGTAATCTAACGAAAACTTTCTATTGACTTTTTTGTTTAATGTGAGAAAATTAGTACTTTTCCCTCCTCTTGCTCTTTTATTGTAATCTGGAATCTGAGTTGTTTTTCTTTCTTTTTTTTCTTTTTTTTTCTGTGGTACCGGGGATTGAATGGAATCTCGAGTTTTTAAAATCACATTATTAAAATATTTATTATAAATTTTGAGTTTTCATTTTAATGATTATTTTTTGAAATTGTATTTTTCAGCTACAGTGAGATACATTGGGAATTTTTTTTTATTTAAGGTTCTGCTGCTTAATTTTAGCTGTATTACATGCACTCATTTTATAAAACCCTTTATAAACAGTGTTAGGTTTGCAGCAAGTTCCGGAGGAAGGCACAGCAATGTCCCACTATGCTCTGCTCCCACACGTGAGCAGCTGCCCTGATATGATGCTTCCTCAGCACAGTGGTTCATTTGTTACAACTGAGAAACTAACACAGACCCATCCTTATCACCCATCACCCACAGATCATGTAGAGGCTCCTTCTGAATGTTGTATACTAGATGAATTTGAACAAGTGTATAATAAAATGTATCCACAAATATAGTATCCTACAGTGTATTTTAAGTAGTCTAAAAATCCTCTTTGGTGTCCACCCAACCCCTATGCAATACCTGACAATCACTGATCTTTTTTACTGTCTTCATAATTTTCCCTTCTCCAGAATATCATAATACAAGAATCATACAGTACCTGGCCCCTCAAATTGGCTTCTTTTACTTCAGAATACCTATTTAAGCTTTTTCCATGTCTTCTAATGGTTCAATAGTGCATCTCTGTTTAGCACTAAGTAATATTTCATTGGTAATATTTCAGACAATGAAATATTACTTATACATGAATTTACTTATTCATTCTCCTACTAAACAACATCTTACAAGTTTGGAAACTATGAAGAAAATTGTTGTAAATGTTCTCGTGCAGGATTTTTGTGGAATAAATGCCTCCTTTGAGTAAATGCCAAAGAGTACAATTGCTAGATCCTTCAGTAAGAATATGTTTAATTTCATAAGAAACTACCAACCTGTCTTCCTCTATAATTTGCATTCCCAACAGCAATCATTGAATGTTTCCATTGTTCCACATCCTCACAAGCATTTGCTCTTTTCAGTGTTCAGCATTATAGCAATCTAATAGATTTCTAGTGTTGCCTTATTGATGTTTTAATTTGCATTTTCCTAATATATGAGGTGGAGCATTTTTTCATATAATCATTTACTTATGTATATGCTGTAGAATGAATGTCTATGTTCCTCCCTCAAACCCATATAATGAAATGTAAATCTCTTAAGTGTAGCACTAAGAAGTGAGGCCTTTGAGAAGTGATCAAGTTCTCAGGATGGAGCCCTCATGAATGAGATTAGTGCCATTATGAAACAGGCCCCTGAGAGGTCCCTGACCATTTCTTCCATGTAAGATTACAGCCATAGCATATCATCTGTGAACCAGGAATTGGTGCCTCACCAGACACTAAATCAGCTGGCAGTCTTGATCTTAGACTCCTACCATACAAAAAGTAAGACAAAAATTTCTGTTATTTACAAAATATCTGCTATAAGTTACTGTTGTATAACAGACCCAACTGAAAGGGACATTTGTCAGGAT
>RJWT010016289.1:0-19944 GCA_004365215.1 Cuniculus paca | reverse complement strand
ATAATGTTATTTTCTCTAGCTTTCTATGTGACATCATTTTGATATGTCCTGTTCATATTTCTGAAATAATGTGTTTCTAATAATGATTTTATTCTATATTTTTACATCTATTTCAAATATAAATAATTTTTCCAAATAAAGCATGTAGCTAATCTAAAATTCACTCTTGCATTTGAATTTTCATTTCAGTAGGTGTTTTTATGAGAGATCTGAGAATTTGTTTAATCATGATTATTTAAATGATGACCTTGATCTCTAAATCTCTGTTTTCTCCATTATAGCAAGGTGCATTCACAACGTTAACAACAACCACCACCCATTACACTAGTAGTGCACAAAGAAAATTTTGCTCGTAAAAACTATTTTTTTTCTTACTGCTGTCAATGACCAAGTTAAGAAGAGGAATACACAATGTTAAAATCAATTTTATTCAGGCCATTGGACATTCAACTCAGCATGATTTTTCAATTTTATAAACAGTAGGAGACTCAACAAGACATAATGAGGTAAAACAGGAGCATGAAATAGCTAGCAGAAGCAGTTTCTCCTTTCTTTGGCCATTTAAATTCAAAATTAAATGCTCTTGAAAACATGTGCCTCATGAAAATTGTTAAACTCCTAAGCAACCATATTATATATATTCGTCACAGACCGCGAATTTCAAACCTTTTTTCCTTCTCAACAAGTTTGATAACCATGAAAAATAGCAAAAAAAAAAAAAAAAAAAAAGGAAAAGAAAAAAGAACTTGTGGGAAAAAATGGATCATACAAATTTTTCAAGGGTTTTTAACAAAATTAAACCTACTAGAGTAAATTTTAGAGAAAGTAACACACTCTTTTGGGTAAGAGTTGTCACTGTGGAAAATACTTTTTAGATCTTTATGGAGGTAATTTTGCTGGAGGACTACATCTTTAAACATAGCGTTTAAGACTGACAATCCCCTAACCATGTATGTGATATTTCAACACCTGGTTACACAATTTTTGTTTCTTGTTCATATTCACTTCGTTTTAAATAAGAGGTTTTTAGAATATCAATTAGACATGATAAACAGTATTAATTTTATTCTCCTTTTCACATATAAGTTCACATCTTTACATTTCAACATTATTTTTACTGTGAAGGGTATCACTATTTCCATATATTACTTTTAATATTGGCAAATTAAATGCTTACATTATATTGTTATTTCCATGATTCTTACATACTCTTCATGTATAGAACATTCTTTACAACCTTATCTATAATAGTCCTAACAGAAATATAAATGTTTCATAAAAAGGAAATTAATGTGTAGTCTCGTGCTATAAGAAACACAGTGAAACAAAAATTGAATGAAATTTAATGATATATATCACTTCATACAATGTATCTAAAATATTATAAATTCTACTGGGAATCAGTATAAAATACTTATACAATAAATTAGAATATTCAATATTATAAGTAGATATTTGACTATTTCATCTGCTCCTAACATTTTATTAATCCAGTTTTACTTCCCAAGAAAAAAATGCAAATAGTTACTCTGCAATTATCTTTTATTCATAATTGTTTTTAATGTGTGTGTATAAGAAATGTCTTATATTTAGAAATTTTTTGCATATGTATGCATAAAACAACTAGTCTACATTTGTCAGATTCCAAATCTGAAAGTACAGAGGGGATCAATGCAAGAATTTATTTCAAGTGATAATAAGCCAGACAACATTTGGTGATGAAATCACGAGAGCTGTTAGGGGACATATACTGGGGAACAAGTAGGTGATGCATTTGAAACCGTGGCTACATGAACCCATGGATACATAGAGATCTATCCCGTTAGAGACAGACACTGCTACGGGAAGAGGGCAAGAGGAAACTGCCTTCTTTTTTCTGTTTTTTGGCAATCACTTTTGAATTTTTGTCGAGTATTAACAGTTGTCTAAACCAGTTGATGTCATCCAAACTGAGTGTAGGAGGATAATAGACTAAAACAGAGACTAATAGAAGGAAAGTGATGAAAATATTGGAAGGGGAACATACCATGATTTAACATAAATTTTATTTTTTTATTGAAAATGCCAAGAAATAGGCCTCATAAAAAAAACAAGTGTACTTTATTTCAGTTTCAAATTAGAGCTTTGTAAGCAGTCACTCAGAATAGGTTTTTTTTTATTTTCCTTAAAATTATTTATGAAGGGACAAAAAAACTTTCCCTTTGTTTTATTTTTAAATACAATCTAAATAATATCTAAGACCTAGTTTAATGTTTATGACTTAAAGAATTATTCTGGAAGTGTGTGGAATTAATTTTCACTAAAAATCTGTCCAATTATAATATACATGTGATTAAATATAAATCTGATTATAATCTGTCCAGGAAGCAAAGATAAACTCCTAGAAAATTTTAAGCACATGATATGGTATTGCTAAATGCAGACATGCTGCATATTAGATCCTCAGAAATTGTTGCTTATTGTGTCATTGCATCATTATCACATATGTTATTTTATATTTTGTACGTGTAATACACATCTGCACACACACAAAAAATTATTCAGCATTCAACAAACACTAACCAAGTCAGGTATCAGTGCTATATTGTCCCATAAGACATTGATATGCGGCAATGGGAACAATTCAATTTGAACATGACCAGTTAGAAGGTACATGGTCTGTGATAAGATGATAGATTCACAGTTAGAAAGAAAGCAATCTGTAACTTGTTGGTCATTGAATTATGTAAAACAGTTGCTTATATTATGCCAACTTTCTGAAATGACTCTTCTTTCCCTACAATGTGTGAGTTGTAAAGAAAGAAGTTCTTCTACACAGAGGGAAGAGATTACTGTTCCTTAGCTAACATTTCTTTTTTTACTTTTTACATTTTTCTTTTTAGAATATCAAATTCCATCCAAATAATGATAACCATTGCTTCAGTAGCAAATATTTAGGAGGAACTCTGAATTTCCTAGAGTAGGAACAAAACATTTCAAATATTGCACTTCATAAAATCATCTGAGAAAGAGAGTACATACCATATAAGGGCTGCAATGCTATTTATTTACTAGATCCATGGAAGGGAGAATTAAATGTAAAATAGGTAGGATAAGAGTTCCCCAATGATTCCTTCAACACAGTGTTCTACATTCCTAATCCTTGAAATCTGTGGATACATTAGTTTACATGACAAAGTTAAGGATTTTACATATTTATGTTAAGAATTTTGAGATGGAGAGATTATCCTGGATAATGTTGGTAGGCCCAGTATAATACAATGGGCTTTTAAACATCCTCACAGTTATTCCTCCATTCATTAAACCTAAGCCTAAATTATACAACTTTACTTGTTTGACTGATTTTTCATTTCTGAAGAACTTAAGTCATGTAAGACTTAAATAAATTTGTGGGTTTTTCTCTTGTTAATTTGCTTGTTTCCATAAAGGGTTCAGCCATGAAGCTAGTGATAAGTAAGAAGATACTTCTTATTTCATTCCCTGGAACATGATAGCCAGGATTTCCTTAGGGCAATGAATTGACATTAGGGTTAAGGTTACGGTTGATAAAATAGGTTAGAGTTAGGGTGACAAAGTGTCATTCCTGGGTGACAGTATTCTAATGTGACAAAGAAAGAATAAATAAAACCTACAGGTAGACAAGAAAATATTTAAAATAATCCTTAAGTAAAATCAAAGTATATCATCATGAATTTAAGAGTGATATTAACAAAACAAATGAGGTAGAAGAATTATGGTGAGAAAGAGTTATTAAGTCATAGATGGGTAAGTGAGTGACATCTGTAGAGGGACAATAATCAAATAAAAACCCTGAGTCCCTATATAAATGTTGTGATTTGTATATAGATGCCCCCCCCAAGCCTCATGTAGTCATGGAAGCACCTGAATCTAATGTTTATGACTGTTTTGTTGTGTAGCGCTGGGATTGGTGGTGTGAGTTCTGCACCTGCCCAGGGGTGGAGCTGACATACAATGTAAGGTCGGAAAGGAGGCAGATTTTCCCTCTTTTGTGCAGATTGCTCTTGCTGCTTGCAGCTGCCATGAACGGCCCCCGGCCACACCACCCTGCCTTGGAACAAGTTGAATATGGACTGAAACCCCCAAAACTGTAAGAAATAAACCTCTCCTTCCTTCACTTTGGGTGTCAAGTATTTTGTCTCAACAACGAGAGAAAAATAACTAAGACAATAAAGGAGTTAAAAATTGTTTAATTTCATACATTGACATTGATAACAAATGGGGAAAAATGTAGAGAAGATGGTGAGCTTATTTTTAGACATGTTGCATTTGTGATTCCCTGCTAGGCACATAGCTGAAAATTTTTGTAAATTATCTTATACATTTATTTTTTTTACAAGGTGTATAAGGTTGTATAATTGTATTTTGAAACTATCTTGCTTATATGGCTGTGACAGGAATGTCAAATGAAACCAATGGTGAATATTAAATCTGAGGGGAAAGATTCTAAAATATATGCCTAAGGATTACAAATTTTGATGGCCATATTGCAGAGAAATACATCATTAAAGACATTCCCAAATGGGGAAGTTGACACTAGGAGACCATTTTTAGGACACATAGTTATGAAAATGTGTAAGATCTAACTCAAATAAAAGATGAGGGACAGTGTGGTGGATTAACTAATGGTCAACTGGTAACATCCAACTGAACTGAATCAGCATGGTTCTGGATGTGAATGGCTCATCTAAGAACTGTTGCCAACAACATGAAAATGAGAACTGGAGGGGCAGAGGGTGTGCTGTTGATTCTCCTGGAGAAGCTTTTCACACTGGTTTTCCTGATATAAACTCAGCTGTTGTCATCATCAGAAGAGGTTGGGTCTTCTATGTTGCTCAAGATGGCTGCGGTTCTTTTTGGGGGAGCTCTGGTCCTTACCTAAATGTTGCTTCCTGGCTCCTGGGCAGATCCTTCAGCCTGCTGGCACAGATACGTTGCACCACTGGCTCAGACTTTCTAGCTTCCACCACTGCCTTTTGTGCCTTCTCAGTGCAGAGCCTTGATACAGACTTGCATGAGACGTAGTCCTGGGCTCTAGACCTCCAGCTAGACTTGTGCAGGACATTGCCATGGGCTGTAGGTCTTCAACGGGAATCATACAGGACATTGCCTTGGGATCCAGGTCCTCCCCTGGATTCTTTGGGTCTCTAGTGGGTGGAGAGATTTCCTGTGCTGTTTTGCATTTGATTCTTTTGGTGAATGTTATAAAATAATCCCATAACTGATGTGTCCTATATTAAATTGTTTTCCTTGCAAACAGATCACCTAGGGATGCACTACTCATGTGCCTGGATTTTGATGTATTTGGCTAAGCTGCTTTGAATTATATAGACTTTCATGATTGAATTGTAGATGTAAATGAATAATGCTTAACAGATACTTATGAGGCTATAATAAAGAACTTTTTAATAAGTAGCCATTAGATTTTTCTTCTATTTGGGAAGAAGAACTTCTCTGGATCTCATTAGGCACTTCTGAGTTCAGAGAAGACTTGGTTCTCATAATACAGTACTTTCAAGCTGGGCTTAAGAAATGAGATTCCCAGGAACCTTTTCCATGGGGGCCATACCTTAAAAATTACAATTTATTATTATGATCAAACTACTGATGCATGTAGCAAAATGGATAAAACTCGAAGGCATTATACTATGTAAAATAAAATGGACTCAAAAGGCTACAAGCTGCATGATTCAATTTATATTTTGGAAAAGGCAAATCCATATGGACTGAAATCATATTAGGACTGGGGAAATTTGGAGTGGGTTGAATGCCAAGGAGACTAAGGCCATTATTTCTGGTGGAGGAAAAATTTTATATCTCAATTGTGCAGGTAGTTCTGTAACTGTATAGTAAATCTCGCAGTTACACTGTATTTCTTATTTACTACACCATACTTTTAAAAAATGTTACTTTAAAACTGCAAAAACTTTGCAGGGACAAAATACACTGGTTTTGTATCATATGTATATATCAAACTCAAAGCTATTCATTTAAAGCATATCTACTTTTAATGAATATACTAATATACTAAAAAGTGATTATTTAATGACTTTGTATTCTGTTTTTAAAAATAATATTTTTGATGCAAAATCTTCCTTCAACCTGTTAAATGTCTGGGAATGATAACAAAACTTCAAACATGTTTGTTAAGTTCAACTTCACAATATGTATGCAATGTGATTTATTTAAGCTGGCATTTGCTAAATCTAAGCTTCTGAGCTTTTTTATTTCATTGTAAGAGTTAGTTGATTTATATGCATGGTTTTACAAAGATATCACAGTGAAATAGTGTAATAAATAATTATATAATATTTTTCCTATTTCCAGTTTTAGGAATATTTTTAAAACTTACAAGCTATAATGGATGATTTTATGTAAACATGAAAATGTTTGTTGAAAACATTTACAACAAATTATATTGGCAATACTCATTCAATAGCTACAAATATACCATTTATTTTGTATTACTTTTATGACATAAAGTCCATCCTACTTATATACAAATTTCACTGTTTAAAGGTAATAGTATATTGACATTTTCACTTAGAAATTGCCAGTCATTAAAGGGAAATGTTTTTCGCACTGATTATTATAATTGCTATGTATACATACACATTATAAATCTATCTTAATATTTTTTCACTTAAAACATGGAGTATAATCATAGATAGTTATTATTAAATTGTAACATTGCTTATGATTGATTACAAGTACTCAATCATTCCTCAGAAACAAGTTGCTGATAATTTGAAATATAAATATCCACGTCCTTGGGATTGATTATTTAAGGAGAGATTATAAAAGTCCTCTTACTACAATGTAATTTGGATCAATTACTTATAAACATGGTCGTGATGATAGAAACATGTCTAGTAGAGAATATTTTAGTCATATTCCATGATGGTGGTAACTTGTTTCTGTACTAAAATAATTTTTCTTATTTCACAGTCTATTATTTTAATTTTAAAAACTTACATAAAAATTAAAATTATATATATTTATGAGCAAATTCATTTGATACACTACATACATATTTTGCGGAATACTTAAATAAATGCCTACATATTTATCATATCAAATATTTATGATTTCTTTTTGGTGAAAACATTTAAAATCCTTTCTTGTAGCTTTTAGGAATATGCAGTAAATTATCAGCTTGAGTAATCATGCTACTGTGAAATAGAAAAACAGAATTTCATTTTGCTGTCTACCAAGAGCTTAGTACCTATTGATCAATTTTTCCCTTCTCTCCTTCTCCTGACTCCCTTTAACCTCTGGGCAGGCCCATTCTGCTCTCAACTTCTGAGAGAATAAACTGTACAGCAAGAAAGGATGAGTGAGCTCATTCAGTATTTTGATGATCTTCTCTTCCATCCAAGTTGTCCCACGTGACAAGATTTCATCTTTGTTATAGGTGAATTTTATTCCTTGTATATATGCACCACATTCATCAGTTTGCAGGGCCCCCGTTAATTTATGCTGATTTCTCTTTATTGTACACTTCTGTTGAGGACAGTACCTACTGTACAAAGCTGCCTTTGACAAACTTAGGTCAGATGAAATAATATTCTTCTACCCTGCAATAAATTTATACATTTACATATGTTTAACACTTATTTAATTATACATCACTTGATTTAATTTTGCCTCCTTCCTCTACTCACTGAAATAAATCTTAGTTTATTTCAGTATGAAGAACATAGATGTCTTCAGCATTTCAGGTGTTGTCTGATAAAATAATTCACTATTAATACATATATAAAAATAAATAAACAAATTGCCTTCAACGCTTACTGGTTTTAGGTATAAGACATTGAAAGTAGTTGTTCAGATTTTAATTATGTCTTTTTATTAGATTTTTCCAATTGAGGGGATATATTCACACACATAGACAAAAGATCAGACAAAACATTCTTTAAAACTTCAAGCAAGATGCAGTTTGGTATTATTTGAAAATTAGTTTATAAGCTGTAATTAATTATAAGAGAGCAACTGTTTGTACAAGTAGCTTTTGGAGAGCTTTATTTATGGCAATTCATACTAAAATAACATCACATTACCATTGTATATCATAATATCACATTTATAAATCAATTTCTATAACTTATAATGATTTTTCTCTGTACAACATATGTAAAACAAATGCTCTTTCATTCAAACTCTCATCTCTAAATTTATTGCAATTTATATTATATTTTATGCAATACACTTGTCCTTGATAGTTGATATACATCTACATGTATATTTACAAAAATACATAAATATATGCTTATTCAAAAATACTAAAGCCATTGATAAATGCAAATAATGGAACTCATATATTTATCTTCATACTTTCACCTCTCTCACCTACCTCTTTCACAATTAATTCATTTATTCTCATGTGTGTGAAATATATTTGAATGCCTACTTTCTATTAGCTATTTACATAGAATACTTAAAATATAGAAGTGACTTTTGACAGTATTCAATTTATTTTTAATGCTATTTAATAAGATACACATAGCAGTACTGCCTCATGGCAATGATTCTTAATTTATTTTGTAGGAAAAAACAAGGAAAATTTTTAAATCTTTGGGCTAAAATATAGTTTGAAAATGTGTATTTACGTAGTTTAAGCAAAGGAGAGAATATGAGAGGAAAGAATAAATACAGTATCTACCTACATTAGTAGAACTCCATGCCTATTCTCAATTATCTAAGCCATTATACTGAGCACAGACTTGCATTCTCTTTCTGATCTTGCAATTAAATATATATTTTGTCAATTTCACCTTCATAAAAATATCTATCAAGTCATTCACTACCTTTGTATCATTTAATTTTCACCCGAGAAAAAAATAGCAAGAATAATCAGTTGCTGTGATTTTTTAAAGACAACATGCATTGCTTATTCCATGAGCTTCAGGTGAGCTGTTTGTCTTGCCTTTGTCTACATTTCTGAACATATCACATGGTCAAGATCTATGTCAGTGGTCAAGAAAAACAGAAAAAAAATTTAAGAAATTACAGCCAGTTCTAATTGTATGGGCAGCTATTTTGAAAATAACAAGAGGCATTATGTTGCCACTATTGATATCCTATTATCTTGTTTTGAAATCCTGTATCACTTTCACTGCTTTGTTTTGATTGGATTTATTCTGTTTTATTTTGTTTGGTTTTAATCTCTCAAAAATAAAATAAAAAATAAAAAGTAAAAGAATTACAGCCGAAAGGATATTGTAGATATTGAAATTCATGTAAGGTAGTATCCTAGATGAAATTCTCAGGAAGTAAAAGGATACTAGGTAATAACTGAAAAAAATCTGAAAAGGGTATAGATTGCAATTAATAAAACATCAATATGGGTCCAATAATAGTAGCACATGGAACAATGTACTACTGTAAATTGGTAGGGGACACATATAGTGAATTTGTGGATTTGTAGCATCTGCTCAGTTTGCCTGTAAGTCTAAATATAAGTTCGATTATTCAAAAATCAATAAAATACTTTGGAACACAATGTGTCTATAATAATAAAAATATTAGTAACATTTTAGAGGAGAAAATCTGTTCATAGAAAGATAAAAATAGGTTAGTTTTCTTCATATATCTTAAACCATTTTCCTTTTCTTCCATGTGGTTGGTTTCTTTTTAGGTATATAGTAGCTATTAATTGTGTGTGTGTGTGTGTGTGTGTGTGTGTGTGTGTGTGTGTAAACATGTAATCTTATAAGATGCAGTGCTCTTTAAGAAAATTGGAAAATTTGTAAATTAGTCACAACTTTTGGTAATTAAATTTCATTATTTAACTATCTGAAAGCCTATTTGATAAAAATTATTTTGATTTTAGTTAACTAGGTTAAATTAAGATGTGTCTTTATATACATCTATGCAGAAGTTATCACATTTAGACTGCTGATTGTGAAATTTTTACTGCATATGTAAAGTTCAATATATCATTTCTAGTCTTATACCACCTCAACATCTTTAAATACTGCTATTAAATTATATATACAGTTTCTGTGGTATACCTCCAGAGAGGTTCTGCTTAATTTATGTATGCATGCAGAGAAATCTAATTATTTCTTGTGGGTTGCATAGTAATAGCTTCATATTAAATCACATATGCTCTGTAATAGTTGATTAAAAAGCCATTTTTTGCATTTTTCACAATCACATTTTAGCTAACATAAATACCTTCTTCCATTTTTCACATGTGCATAACACATTTCAGTGCTCCTCTTTTTCTCTTCCCTTCATGTCTTTTTTATTTTCCTAGCATCAGATTAATTTGTTTATCTTATAAGACCTTATAAAGTTAATTATCATATATACAGATTGAAAACCAGACTAATAGGCCAAAGAACATAAAAAACTGCAAGAAAATTATAAGTCAAAGTTTTAGATACATTGTGCACACTGGATTACGATACCTTTTCTTTTCTTTCCATTTTTATCTATACCTGATGTAAATAAAGGCTGATTAAAATTCTAAATTTTCTAACTGAAAAAAAATCTAGATTTCACTTTCTTAAAACTTTCTCTACGTACTTTACTTAATGGACAATTATTAGAATCATAAACGTATGTATTATAGAAAACTTACACATTTGGGTAAATTTTCTACTCCTCACTAATCTGATCTTGTGACCATAACAAAACTGTCAAAGACAAGTGAAAATAAAATCTTTCTGTAAGATTTTTAGGTACCTTCAGAATCTTAAAGCAAAACAACTCCTGTTTAACATTAGAGTTGTAGGTAGTGCCATAAAACAGTACACTAAGAACTAAATATGTTTTCTGAATCCAAAATGTGTATTAAGAAATAATTATATTTCTGTAAGCCAGTAAAGTTCTGTTCAAATTCAGTTTTAAAAGTACCATTTACAACATTTCTAAAAATATAATTGTTCTATACATTTATAGTAATGTCAATCAATGCTTAACTAAAGATGTACATAACTCATAGATTAGAAGATTTAGTAAGGTTTATAATATTTCCATCTTAAGTTATACATGATGGTAATGTAATTCTAAAGAAAGCTAGCCTTTTGTACATATGCAGTATATGCATAAATAAATCAATAGGTTAATTCTAATGTGGGTGAATAGGAACCAAGGACAAGAGTATCCAAAACCAAAATAGTTGAATGGAACAGAGTAAATTTCTCAGAAAGTAAAACATGTGCTTTTGACAACTGGGTATATACCGGAGCAAGCATTTTAGGTCAGTAAGTATGCATCACTTGTAAGGAAACGTTACCCAGGTAATGGGATATAAAATACCAATATGTGTAAGTATTCTGTACAGCTATTACATAATGCTGTCTGTCTCCAGACCTTTGTAGAATTAGTACACAAGTTCTCCACATTTTTCTTACAAAGATAACAGCAATTTAAAAAATATTCTGAAATCAATGTTCACTTTTCATTATTATGCAAATGATAATAAAATCAAACCCAGCCGTGATAATCTTCATACTAAGACTTGCTAAATGGTGCTGGAAAAACTGGCTATACACATGTAGAAGATTGAATCTAGACTCATATCTCTCACTGGGTACTAAACTCAAATTCAAATGGATTAAAGATCAAAGCGTAAAATGGAAATATTTAATTGGCTGAACATAAAATAGGTAAAATGATTGAAGACACAGGAATAGGCAAGAACTTTCTGAACAGAACCTCAGTGGCACAAGAAAAAATAAGAAGTAACAAATGGGATCATATCAAATTGAACAGGTACTTCTCAGCCAAAAAAAGAACATTTTCAGAACAAAATGAAACGACAACCTACAGAATGAGAAAAACAATTTGCTAATTCTCCCCAGACAAAGAACTAATTAACATCTAGATTACATAAACAACTCAAAAAAATTCGAGCCCCTCAAATAAAAGACTCAATCAAAAAATGGGTAACTGGATTAAATACATATTTCTCAGGAAAACAACAAATAACGAATAAGTGCAAGAAACAGTATTCAACATTTTTACCCATTAGAAAAATAAAGATTAAGACAACACTGAGATTCCATTTTACCCCAGAAAGTGTGGCTATCAAGGAATCAAATAATAGCATATACTGGTGAGGCTGCTGAGAAAAATGAGACCTACATTGGTGAGAATTAAACTAATACAACCAGTATGAAAATCAGTATGGAGAAACCTCAAAAACCTAAAACTAGAAATTCCATTTAACTGAGCTAAGCCTTCTAGCTATCTTCCCAAAAGAATTAAACATAATGTATTACAATGATACATGCATATCCATGTTTATAGAAGCACAATTCATAGTAGCTGTGTCTTGGAAGTGGCCTACATTTTCTTTAATCCATTTATCTGTTGATGAACACATAGGCCTCTGCCAGTATTTATACGTAATGGAGTACTAGTGTCCCATGAAGAAGGATGAGGACCGGGGATATAGCTCAGTGGTGTAAGCACTTGTTTGGCAAGCGCCAGGTCCTGAGTTTGATCCCCAGTATCCAAAACAAGAAACAAAAAGCAAAACATTAAAAAAAGAAGGATGAGCTTGAGTGATTTGTGAGAAAATGAATTCACCTTGAGACTATGATATTCAGTGAAATCAATCAGATGCACAAACTTAAATATTGCATAATTTCTCTTATATGAGAAGTCAAAGCATAAATAAATATAAAAGCAAAATAAAAGACTGGTAATAGGAAATAGGGAAATAGATGCTTTTGAAAATGAGAGGGAGACCAAGAGATAGAGGAGGGGGAGGAAAGGGATGTGAAGGGGACATAAAAAATATTAAGGTGTTATATATGTGTACCAATTCCCCTTGATGAATGTAATCATTTTGTACTGCAAATATAAAAAATACAAAAATATTGAATATATATGATAAAATTATGTAATTACAAAATCATATTGGAAATAGTGGTTAATATGTGTTTAAGTTCTACAGGAACAAACTGTCTTCTATTGCTTGAAAGCCTTCAAAGATCTTGAACTTTCAACCAATCAACTTTTAACCTTTTAACGAATCAAAAGTTAGTGTAAATGTATTTGTGTCAGTGATTAAGATGATTCTTTAAAATGCAGATGGAACACATGATTAAAATAATACAGCAACTAAAAACTCAATTTAAATTTTAAATTGTGAGTCAATATTCAAATGGATTAACTTAAATTTTAAGTTTAATAACAGAAATTTAAGCACACTGAGTACATTCATTATCTATATACTTTAACCTATGTGTGCACATTTTTGTTGTGAAGAATCACAAGATATGATAGCTACATTTTGTTAGAGATTAGTCACATTTTGTTAGATATGAGAATTTAAGTGTTTAAGAATTGTTGTCAAGTTTGACTAAAACAAGATTTAATTCTATTTGATACTTGCTATACAAGGCACAGAGTGTGAGAGACTAGTGCCACAGGTGGTAAAAGAACTTACCATTAGTCAGGAATGCAGAAAAAATAATTGACTGACTCACTGAAAGGGAGCAAAGGTAACACTCGTTTCACTACTTTATGAATGAATGCAGATGAAGTTGTTTCTGTTAGCAAATGGAGATTTTATTGGCTGTTTGAGACCTAGTTAGGAAGAAGGCTCCAACAAGTCTGACTACAGTTTGGTTGAGAGGGTCTTCATGAATGTTAAGTATTTTTGTATCTTATGGGAGTAAAATATGACACAAAAGGATTAATAGATAATATGGCATAGCATAAAATAATAACCCAAAAGTCAGTATGATAGGAGAGAAGAAAAAAACACCAAAAGATTGGTCAAAGAGACAAAAAAAAGAATGGATTTCATCCAAACATATTTGTAATTACATTAAATATTAATTGACCATAGTCTAACTGAAATATAAAGGTATTTAAATTGAAGAAATCAAAAGTAGATAGCAATACATAGCTTATATGTGAAGTGTCTCAGGGGCAAATCCCTGAGAGTTTAAAATAAATAAATAGAAATCCATTTTTATCAATTAAAAACACCAAATAAAATAATACTGGTTGAGTCATACAAATATATTGCATACTATGAAATAGGGAAATAATTAATGCCTTCATCTGTGCAACTTAATTTTGGAAACAGAACCAACATGACAGAAAGTTTAGTCCACTCCTGGTAAGAGCTTGCTTTCTGATTTATAAATAGTGCTTTCATCTTCACATTGAGGAAGGAACGCATTGGGACCTATCTTATAAAAGTCTTAGTCCAGACGGCTCTGTCCTAAAGATCTAATTACCTCCTAAAAGGGCCCACTCTGTAATCTACCTTGGGAATGAGAATGTCAGCACATGAATTTTCAGGGGGGACACAAGTACTTAAACTATTAAATAGCGTACTATGCATATATTGTTTCACACACAAGAAAACTATTGAGCGAAATCAACCAAAACTAGACCTTAAATAAATGTTTCAAGTGCTTACATGAAATGAGTCCTCTTATCACAATGTAATTAAGACAGCTAGATAATTTTCAAAAAGATAGACACAACCTAATACTCATATGAATTACTTATGGTTTAAAACATAGGTTCCAACAAAGTGTAGAAAATGTTTTTGAATAGTATCAATGACTATGTAAATACGTCTTTGATATTGCTAAATGCTGATGAAAAGGAACTGTTTAAATGCAAATATTAAATTTAAAAACAGAAAAAACTTAAAATAATTGACTATGGTTAATGCTTTTATGGCTAGAAAATGTTTATTAAGTCAAAATAAATAAAGAAAAGAAATAATCATGTATATTCAGTGACATTGCAAAGGAATGTTCTGTAAAGAAAATCAAAGAATCAAAAAGTTGGTTCTTACTGATAAAGAAAAAGAAAGAGCTACATTTCCAGCATGTTAATATAACCAAATTACCTGGGAAGGGAGGTATTGAGGAGACACATGGACTCTCCAGAATCGCAAAATAGATAAAAACTAATTTAATATAGTTGACAACTTGAATTAGAAAAATTTCTCAAATAATAAAACAAAACCTGACTTGCCATTACTTATAGAAGATAAAGAGAAACAGAACATTTCTTTACTTATTAATGTTATGAACCCGTTGCAAAGCACCTTTCCACAAAGAACAGCAGCAGCCAAAAAATATTCCCCCAAAATTCAGAGGAAAATCTTCCTTTTCTACTTATCTTAAGGGTAATGTAATTGTTATTTTGCATTTCACTGCTTATATTTCTCGTGTTGCCACAGGAAAATCTTCTGTCCTGTGTGTTCTGGATAGAAAAATGGAAAAACAAAATCCAACTTCAGTATTAATTTTTCCATCAGTCACTAATGCCTGTTTTCATGCCTTGCTGTTTAAATGTAATTTCATTAGGGAATTTCAAATCAGCGAGGCACAAGTGGTAACACTGACTGAAAGATGTTAGTCTTTTTAGGTGTCACCATCCTGAAGAGAACAGTGTAAAGCAGCTGCAATTTCTTCGTCTCTCTTTGCCACATTCACTTTTCTCAGCTTCCTGTCAGTAAGTACCTACCACAAGCTCCAAAACTGTGCATATCAATGCTTGGTTCTCTACTGCGAAGTGACAGGTAGTGAAAAATCAGAAAATCAGATTTGGAAGCTTCAGAAGCTACTGCGTCTCTTTTAAGGATTCACATAACACCGTGATGATGAAGAAAAGGAGCAAGTGTATGTCTACGCAGGTGATGAAACCTGCACAAAAACAGGCAAAATGGATGAAAGGGCATTGTATTGTGTCAAAACACATTTTTTTTTCATTACTGAGAAAAAAAGCATTGTCAGTTATCTGTGAATAAATTTGGTTGTATTTGTAAAAGCAGATTTAGCTCAAATGCAGCCAGTTGCATCCTTTTACTAAATAGCTGTGCTTCACAGTTTCAATTGCCAAGTTGGTAAGAGAATTGCCAATTGCTTTTTGTTGGACCTGCTACTTTAGTGTTCATGACTTGAAGCTCTGGTTCTTAAATATTGTCTGATTTAATACTTTCTTTTTTTTAGCCGGACCTAGTGGTGCATGCCTGTAATCCCAGCACTTGGGAGGCTGAGGCAGGAGGATCTTTGTGATTTTGAGACCAGCCTGTGCTACAGAATGAGCTCAAGCCCAGCCTGACTGGCATAGTGAGACCCTGTCTCAAAAAGACAAGAGCTGGGAATTTAACTCAGTGGCATAAGCACCTGCTTGGCAAGCACGACTTTGTGAGTTTGATCCCCGGTACAAAAAAAAAAAAAGCAAAACTTTCTTTTTTTTAAATTTTCTTTTTAAATTTTATTTTAAAGAGGGCAAAACCAAGCCAAAAAAACAGAATAAAACCAATCAAAACATACCAGTGTAAGTGACACAGGACTTCAAAACAATATGAAATCAACAATAGTTACCATAACGCCTTTTGTTGTCTTCAAGATAACTGCAGATACTTTCAGACATAGTAAAAATCAAATAAAACAGAACAGAATAGAGCCAGTAAAACCAAAACAATGAATGCAATAAAGGACTTCAAAACAAGACAATAGTAAATCCAAAATAGCTACCATAATATCTCTTTGTATCTTTGAAATAGCTGCCCGTGCCATTGGGTATAACAAAATCAAATAAACATAATAAAGCCAAACCCAACAAAACAATGAATATGATACAGGACTTCAAAACAAGTTAATAGAGAATTAACTATGACCACCACCTTCAGAAGGAGATCCCCATAGATGCCACACTGCATACCATTATCCTCTGAATAGATGATCAGACCAAGAGCCCTAGACCTGCAAAGTCAATGAAACATCAAACACCACAAACACCAAATTGCATTTCATCCCAATAGCTAGCATGGAAGCCTGTGTTTCTCAGGATCAGCCAGTCGTTTATGGGGGTGTGTGGGGTATGTGTGTGGGGGGGTTGGCTCTTCTTGTTTCCCAGCCTACAAGCGGGAGGGGGCTGGGGTCTGGCTGAGCCCCTTCACCGCCTGCGGCGCATGCGTGGCGCTAGTTCGCAGGGAGGGCTTGCTTTTTGGTGGATTCTTGTTCTTTTCCCGCTGATTTAATACTTTCCAGATTTCCTTAGTGCCAACTAAATGATTCAGATATTGGTTTATCAAACCTCTCATCTATGCTTTCCTTTTGAAGGTCTGTTGAGCTTGAAAGCGCACAGAGGAATGCTTAGATAAAATAAAAAAGGAATTTAAGAGCAATATGCGTACAGTCTTTCTCCACTTCAGTGTGAACATTTAAGAGTCATGAGAGATTTTTTTTTACTCTTGGTGGCTCTTTCTTTTATTACAACATCTTTACTCAAATTGGCAAAGTAGTCAAACACCTATTCCACTGTGATCTTTGTGCTACTAAACAACAAGAGATAATGTTACAAACCATGCACCTAAATGATTTTCTTTGTCCCACGGTAGCAACCTTACAAGAACAGGGTATCTGTTCTAAGTCAGTTTCTAGTTTTGTAGTTCTAAGGCACTCAGGAAATAAACAACAATAGGAAGATATAATGAATTAATATGTGTTACATAACATAGTCTGTAGGGATGCTATAAAAGATATAATCATGTCTCTCAATAATCCTAATTATCTAATTTTCAACTCAATCTAAATTATTAATTTCTTAATGTCGGAAGATATAAGTATTAGGATGCTTATTTTCAGAATATTTATAAACCAATAAATTGAAAAGATATACCTCATTTGAATCAGAATTGTTCCACGTTTAAGGATTATATAATGAAATTGTGATAGGAATTATAATCGTTGAACACGTGCTTAGTTTCCTCCTTTCACTGAGTAGAAGTAGTCATATTCTATACAGATAACATTCAAGTTACTAATAGTCCTTAGCTGTTAGTATAGAGCAATAAGAAAGGTTGGTATATGAAAAACAAATTGAAGTGCTTGATCTAATTTGACTTCTCACTTAGAGATGAGATGAGATTTCTTATCATTTTCACAACACAGCCTTAAATTTTTAACAGACCTATACATGAACTTAAGGACTCTTATTTCCCTCTTTTTGCAGAATTTACTTACAAAGAAAAAAATGATAATTATAAATTATGTCTCTCTTCCTTAGAGATACACATCTTTTAAAAAGCCTCTATCCAGTTTAATAAGCTGCAACTATCTTTCTCAAGGATTTCTTTGACTTGTGCTAGTCGGTGCCCTACCTCCCATCCTCTGCAAGAAAGCAGAATTTGACTGGCACGTGCCTGGTGCAGATTTATAAAACTGCTTCTGTCTTGAAGATTGGAGAGAGTTTATTTTCCTCTGAGTAAGGCAAAACTCTTCTATCATAGCTATCAAATGCTTTTCAGCTCTGTGTTTCAGTGGACTTGAACTCAGACTACATACATTCTGATCTCTCATCCTTATTGCAACCTTGGATCTTCCTTATCTGTACAACTTTATTTGGCATAGCTTTTGCTCTATATATTTAGCATAACAAGTAACTTTATCCAAATTATTTTTTTTATTTGTGAAACAGGAGTTTTAACCTCAGTTCTGTTTATTTGATGTTGGACCAATAATTTAAAAATATTTTTCACTGTTTCTATATTTTTTCAATTATATTCTAAGTAACTGTCCAGCTTTCACAGAAGAATGCAAGACTTCTAAAATTTTACTGGATGATTGAGTGTCTAGGAAACTTTGCTATAGGTCCTTCCTTCCTTCCTTCCTTCCTTCCTCCCTCCCTCCCTTCCTTCCTTCTTTTCCTTTTCCTTTTATTATTTATTTTCAGTATTGGGCATTAAATTCAGGTCTTTTGCATGGAGCTACATCTCCAGCCATTTAAAAAAATATTTTATTATTTTTTATTCAAGATGGGATCTTGCTAACTTGCTAAGTTGGTCAGGCCAGGCTTGAATTCAACATCTTGATCGTTCTGCCACTGCACCTGGCTAGATTTTGTACTAATTTTACTAGGTGCTGTGTAGCATCAGTGAATGTACATTCTGTAGCTATAAATCACTAATGGATTGCATTTGTCTTAATTATCTAGAAAAAACCCAGGATATTTATATTGATAAAGTCTGAGAAATGCAAGGGCTCAGATCTATGATCTGTAGTTAACACATTGGAGACTCAAGGGAACCAAAAGAATACTTTTCATGTGAACTCAATGATCTATGAACTTGGAGAGCTGAGATATTAACTCCATTTTGAATGTAAGTGTGAAGGCAAGAGGAATGTTCTAGCTCAAAGACAGTTAAACAAAGAGATCACATTCTTCCTAGCTCAGTCTCTACATCATATTCAGCTCCTTAGTGGGTTATTGTTTCAAAAACACACTCACGAACACAACCATAATATCTTCAGCTGATGTCTTGGTACACAGTGGCTTAGTCAGGTTGATAAAATTGAACATCACACATAGTAACCTTCTTACCTGTGATATCTACTGAGCCTGAAAGACAGAATGGCTCAAGCTTAAATATATTTGATATTTTCAGGTAACTATGTACCAATATCAAAAGAAACACCGGAAGTATTTCTTCAGATAATAAATATCAAACAAAGATACTTACTTTAATGCTGTACTTTTTCTCAATCAATATGTCCCTTAATGATTTTTATGAAAAATGCTATATTAAATGCCATGTGCATTTTTTTTGTTTTGTTTTGCATTTGAGTTTATATTAATGTTATTTTCCTTAAAGGATTTTTCTGTAATGCATACCTTTCTCATGAAATTCTTGGGTTGAGGTTATACCTCAGTGTCACAGCACATGCTTGGCAAGCGCAAGGTCCTGAGTTATTTGTGGTACCAAAAAAAAAAAAAAAAAGAAAGAAATTCCTAAGTAAGTAACCATAAACACTATGCTGCAATTTCTTAATGTAAGTAGCTATGATTTTTGTAAAGAATTAATTTTATAGTCTCTCTTTGTATTATTCCCATATAGTGTTCTTTACAGAAAAAGTTTCTTCATTCTTTAATATAACCAATATAATAAATATTAAAAAGCATATCTACATTTGCATACTTACATAA
>RJWT010016288.1:0-19949 GCA_004365215.1 Cuniculus paca | reverse complement strand
TCTATCTAGAGTATATTTCAGTATTCTTTGCAGGGTTGGTTTGGTGGTCATGAAGTTCTTCAGCTGCTCTTTGTCATGGAAGTATCTTATTTGTCTATCAATTTTGAAGGATAGTTTTGCAGGGTACATCAGTCTGGGTTGGAAGTTGTTTTCCTTTAGGACTTGAAATACTTCACCCCATGCTCTTCTTGACTTCATTGTTTGTGTGATTCTGATGGGCATTCCTGTATAGGTGATTTGTTTCTTTTTTTCTATCAGCTTTTAATATTCTGTTCTTATGTTGAATTTCTGGGATGCTGATTATTATATGTCTGGGTGTTGATTTATTTTGGTTATGTGTAGTTGGAGTTCTATATGCTTCACTTATCTGTATGTCAGTTTCCTTTCCCATGTTTGGGAAATTTTTGGCTGTTACTTCTGTAAATAGTCTTTTTATATAATTTGTGTTGTCAGCTTCATTTTTGTTTACACCTATCAATCTTATATTATTTTTCTTTGCATTATCTTGGAGCTGTTGAATTGTTATTTACTGATTCCTTGTTATTTTTAAAAGATCTTTACTTTATTGCACACTAGCTGCAGTCATCTCTTTGAGGTCTGAAAATATGTGTTCACATTCATTGAGGCAGCTTTGCCAGCTTTTGATGGCATTTTTGATTTCGTGGATATCTCTTTGAATCTGTTTCATGCATTCTAATTCTTTCTTGTATTGTTCATTCAACTTTTCCATCCTTTTGCAGTGCTTGTCTGTTTTTTTAACTTTATCATCTTGAGATGAGTTTAGTATTTCTTTCATTACATTTATCATTTTTTATTTTACCTGGGAGATTATTTCTAATCTGAGTTCCTTCACAGCTTCATGGAGTTGTTTCTTTACTTCAGTTGCTATCATTTCAGAAGTTTTATGTGTGTGGCTTATACTTTCTTCTATGTCTGTGTCTGGTAGACTTGTTTGGGATGGACTGGAGGTTTGAGATTGTAGTTTGCTCTTTCGTTTTGTCATTTTCCTGTTTTCCCCTGTGGCAGGTGAATGCAGCGTCTCAGTTGGTTCTTGTGTTGAAGATGGCTATCTGTACTGCAGGGAGTTTCCTCAGTTGAGATGGGGTGTTAGGCAGGCCTTACCATATACCTAGAGGTCCTTGAAGGTCCCTGAAGAGGGTGCAGTATTCTGGGAGGACCTTCAGCATGCCACACTATATGCCAAGGCTCTCCACCTGTTTGAGGATGCAGGGCGGGGCCCCGCAAGGTATCCTGCAAGATTATGAGGCTCCAAGGCTGGGTGAAATTCACTGTGCACACCTTCAGCTTGAGCCAGGCCCACCACTGTGGCTGCTCTGCTGCTTATGGGTCGCTGGTCAGAGCCCAGACAGGACTGCAGGGATGACCTCCAAAATTCCAGGGTTGTGGGCTAAGGTGGGACTAGTCCCTACCAGTGTTGGTGCAGGGTCTCAAGCTGCACGGCCAGGTGAAATTCACTGTGTGCACCTTCGTCTCATGCCAGACCCAGAGCTGCGGCTGCTTTGCTGCTTGGGGGTCGCTGGGCGGAGCTCTTAATGCTTCTTTGAAGGTGAAAAAATTTTAACTTTGGAGTCCAATTTGTCATTTTAATTGTTTTTGACGGGGCATGGGTAGGGCTTTGTGTAATTTATGAAGACTTTCACTATAGCAATTTATTATTGAGATAGTATTCTTGATTATTTTCTAGGAATGTTATAAGGTGAGTTTGTATAATCTATTCAAATGCGATATATATATATATATATATATATATATATATATATAGAGAGAGAGAGA
Source organism: Cuniculus paca (assembly GCA_004365215.1). Taxonomy (NCBI): domain Eukaryota; kingdom Metazoa; phylum Chordata; class Mammalia; order Rodentia; family Cuniculidae; genus Cuniculus; species Cuniculus paca. The sequence goes on along the minus strand of RJWT010016288.1, from coordinate 18,155 downwards.
GAGAGAGAGAGAGAGAGAGAGAGGTAGGGATCAAGAAATGTTTATTTTCATGTGGATTTTCAGTTTTTATTGTTTTTTTTTTTTTTTTTTTTGCGGCACCGGGGATTGAACTCATTATCTTGTGCTTGCCAGGTAGGCGCTTAAACTGCTGAGCTAGATCCCCAGCCCTGGTGTTTTTGAGACAGGGTCTCACTATGCCATTCAGGCTAGCCTTGAGCTCACTTTGTAGCCCAGGCTGGTCTCGAACTCACAACGATCTGTCTGTCTCAGCCTCCCGAGTGCTGGGATTACAGGCGTGAGCCACTACGCCTGGCTTATTGTTCATTCTTCAACAGAGTATTCTTTCCTGAATGAGGAACTTTGATGTCTGCTTAAGCTCAATTGTTCTTTTTTTTTTTTTAGGTCCATTTTTGGACTTTATATTTGGGTCTGTTTGGTCTGTATCCTTAATGTTGTAATATCATAAACTGTGTTGGTTTTTTTTTTTTGTTTTTGTTTTTGTTTTTGGTATTGGTGATCGAACTCACAACCTTGTGCTTTTGAGGCAGGCACTTATACTACTGAACTAAATGCCCAGTCCTGTGGACTGCCTTAACTACTGTGGTTTTTGTGATGCTTTACAGGCACAGGTAACAAACCTTTTAACTTTATGCTTCCATACTGTTTTACCTGTATTAAATATTTTGAATTTTCATATAAATTTTAGAGTTTGTCACTTTTTTTGCAAATCAGAATGAGGCAAATTGATGTCTTAATATTAACTTTTTCTGTTCACCAATATGTTGTATTTCTTCATTTGTTCCTTTAGAGTTTCACTGTCTGACAGTAATGTTTTGGGCTTTTCTGTTAGAGTTCTGTATTTTTCTTGCTTTGATTTTTAATAATATCCAACCATCTAAAAATCTTCCTTTCATTGTTTGTTGCTAGTACAACAAAAAAACTTGGAGTGCAGTTGATACTTGGTTTGATTTTGTATCCTGCAATGTATGTAAACTTACTTGTTGGAATTTATGTTGGTAGACTCCTTGTTATGGTTGTGTTCAGGTGCGCCACCCCCGCCTCGCTGCAAGCCTCACATAGTCATGGAAGTGCTGAATCTATCATTTGTGATGGGTTCATTGTCTAGTGCTGGCATTAGTGGTGTGAGTGCTGCATCCATCGAGAGTTGGACCCTGCATAGTATATAAGGGAGGGAAGAAGGTCTCATTGTCTCTCTCTCTCTGTCTGTATGTCTCTCTGTCTCACTTGCTCTCACTGTCTCTCTGTCTCTTTGTCTCTGTCTCTGTCTCTCTTTCTCTCTCTGTCTCCCTCTCCCTCTCTATTTTTCTCTCTTGCCGCTTGCAGCTGTCATGAACAATTGCCCCCCTGCATTAGAACCTGCTAAGTATGCACTGAAATCTTCATGAACTGTAAGAAATAAACCTTCCCTTCCCTAATTTTGGCTGTTAGGTATTTTGTCTCAGCAACGAGAGGAAAGTAACCAAGACACTCCTAAAAGATTTCTGAATAACAAATCATATCATCTGGGAATAAACACCATTTTACTTTTTCCATTTCGAATTTTTTACCCATTTTTCTTGCCTTATGGTGAGGACCTCCAGAATGATGCTAAAACAGGAGTGGTGATAATAGACATTCTTGCTCTCTTTCCAGTCTTAGGGCAAAAGTATGTTTCATCATCATGTATGATGTAGGATGTAGACTTTTTTTTTTTTAACAAAAATTTATTTTGCCTACTCAAGGATCTTCTTACATTCACTTAAACATGTGACTATGAAAGACTAGGGTTGCCATACTTGGCTTCAGGGCAACACAGGCATTCCTCTTGTGTGGTAATGTTGTTGGACCCAGTAGTCTAAGTTTTGGCTTCTAGCTGAAAATTCAACTGCAAGGAGACATGATTCACATTGAGTAAATGGAGGATGGGGGGACTGGCATGGAAGTTTCATGTCCCTTAGGAGCCCCCATCTCTTATAACAACTCTTTTCCAAGGTCCGTAAAGGAACATGCCATTATAAGGGAGCCTGAATTTAAACTTTGTGTCATATGATTAGTAGTTTTGAGTCTGAATGTAGTCTCCCAACCAGGGGTCATTTTTACTATGAAGATATAGCCATACTATTTTTATCACATGACTAAGGACATAGAGGTAGATAACCAGATTTCTTTTTAGTTACGTTATGATTTTTCATTAAATTGAAGAGGTTCCTATTTTGCTGAGTGTTTCCTTTTTAAAATTATTAAAGGGAATAGTTTAGTCAAGTGCTTTTTATAGATTAAAATGATACAGTTTTTCTTCCTTAATTGGTTCATGTGGTGAATTACATTAATCAGTTTTGCTTTCCTGGGCTACACTCACATTACCCTTTTGTGTGAATCATTTTACCTATTTCTTGTTTAATTTTACAATACTTCATTAAGATTTGTTTTTGAGTGATTCTGGTTGGTAGTTTTATAAAGTCCATGCAGGTTTGATCTTGGGTTATGCTTGTCCCATTTAAATAATTGTTTTTTTTTGTGTGTGTGTGTGTAAGATAGTTGTTTTATCTTTAAATATTTCATAGAATTTACCAGTGAAGCCAGTGCTACTTAAAGAAATTTTGTGTGAAAGTTTTATATTATGAATTTAGTTTGTTTGATATATAGGGAATTTCAGGGCTTTTCTTTTCTATTCTTTTAGAATGTTAGTTTTAGTCAATTTTGAGTTCTAGATTCATGTCCACTTAATCCTAAATTGTTGTACAGCAGTTTATATTGTTTAGGTGCTTGTCTTTAGTTACCTTGATTCTTTTTTTTTTTGTTTGATTTTTTTGTTTTTTTTGAGACAGGTCTTACTCCATTGTTCTTGAACTCACTATGTAGCCCAAGCTGTCTTCGAACTTGTGGCAGTCCTCCTGAGTGGTGGGATTACGGGTGTGGTTCTTTCTTTGTATTGTATCCTATTCCAGTTCTCTTTGAAATTTTCATTTTATTTTAGAAGTTCTTCTTAAAATATATGATTTCCATTTCATATAGATTTTATTTTTCTCAATACTTCAATATCTTTTGAAATACCCACGTCCTCCCTTCCTCTCTCTTTCACATATTTGTTGTAAAATACCCGTCTTTTTATTGCAATATCTGGATCATCTGTGGATTTGTCTATATTGATTTTTTTTTGACTGTGAGCTATATTTTCTTTTTTCTATGTCTAATCAGTTTTTGTTGTACATTTGTGCTACAGGTGCCATATTATAGAGACTGAATTTTATCTTCCCCTGAAGCGTGTTTTGTTCTCATAGGCAATTAAGTTACTGACAGACCACCAGGAACTTAAAGAAGCTTTATTTTTAATCTTGTTAAGGCAGTTCTCATTTAGCTTAACTCTTCTTTTTGGGAAACACTGCTCAGTTCTGGAAACTTCCTGGCATTTTAATGGTAAGTCCAAGGTGTCTATAAAGCTCTTCTACTTTAGTGAGACTCAGATTACAAATTTTGTCTTCTTTTTCCAGAATAGCAGCTGAATTTCTACTAAGTTTTACCTTCCAGGTATAGTTTCTGCCTGAGCTCCTTGAAGTTTCGTTACCTGCATGTACATTTAAGTTGCTGGCTAAGGATTTGTGAGTTACAAATAGATCTCTGAGTCATCTTCTTTTGTGGTTTTGTTTTAAGATTTGTGAATTTCTAGGTTCTCTGGACCCATGCTGCATGTTCTGACTCCTCTGACTGTTGGATAGTGGCTGTCTGCTGTAGTTTTAATGTTAACAGTTCATACTAGATGGACTGGGAGTCTGCTTAGGGAAAAAGTTACTATAGGTGGGCCTGGCAATCCTGGGTACTTGTGAATGGGCTATTACTCTTATGATAATGTTTAGTAATTTGTTGACATTGACTTGGTGGGCCTAACTACTCACAGGACAAACTTTAAAATCAGAGTTTTTCTGGCTGATGGCAAAAAACAAACAAACAAAACAAACAAACCACTGAAATTGGAGGCACACAGAGTAATTGACAAACCATTGCTGGCATACAGTTGGAGGAGACCATGTGAGAAGGGTTCCAAAGAAAGTGAGAGAAGTCCTTGGTTGGCAGCCAGGAAGGGCATCGGGCCTTTGTCCTACAACCATAAGGAACAAAATTCTCCCAATAACCTAGTGGTACTTGGAAATGATTTTTTCTCCAGATCTTCCAGATGAAGGCTTTACTCAACAGACATTTTGATTTCAGACTTCTGATAACCCGGAGCAGAGGACTTTGCTATACTGTGCTAGCTTCTAATTGAATCCTGAGCTAATAAGTGATTATTTATTTTAAGTGGTTAGGTTAGCTATTTTTGTTATGCAGCAAAAGAAAACTAATACAACAGGGGTTTTGTACAGCTTGATTTTTCCTTTCTTGAGACCTCCCTTTAGTTTTTGTCTGATTTTGTTTACTCTGTAGTTGTTTTATGTATTTCATGTTGAGTTTATAATTTTGTGATCTGTGAGGATGTTAGTCTCATACAGCCTATTATGCCATAGCTGAAGCTAGAACTGAGCAATTTGTGAGTTCCTTTTCCACTTTAAAATTATTTGTATGGACATCATTAGTTATATAACATTTCAATATGTTGGAGTACTGTTCTAAAGTTAGCTACTTCTGATTTTTTGCTGTAAAAATTCCTTTGAGAGTCAATCTTTCAGTTCTTTTGATTTATTACTTTGGGGAAATTTGGAGTAGAATTCCTGGGCTAAAGGGAATAGAGGAAATGACAAAACCTTTGGAGTAAACCATGAGGAGTTCACCTCCTGGAAGGACACTTGGGAAATGTGAGAGATTAGCAAATTAAGCTAGGTTAGCCTAATTTTTGCCTTATGTGAAGAAGAAAATTTTTCTTATGATTATTCAAGGATGAATTTATACTGTTTATAGAAAACATTGGCAAAGAAATGGACATCTAATGGTAAATGAGATGAGGAAAATGACCACAGTATTGATGTGTTTTGCCACCTTGCTTTCCAAAAGCAGAATGGCAATTTACACTTGGATCACTGTCTTTAAATAGATCTTTGCTATAAATAATGAAAAAGAGAGACATCTATGAATAGCAGTGCACAGGATATGCTGCCTAAAGTTACAGATGAAAGAACAGTTTAGCATTTACATAGTAGATGCTGAGTCAGGGCTCCAAATGATAAAATTATCCTATTTTCTTGAGTTTGTGCATAAAAAGGAAATCCTTTTGAAATGATTTAAGTCATGAGTTTTGGATTCTCTCTTCCTCTGTGCTTCTGCAAAAATCTATTTATTTAGGATGGCACATATATTTGTCTGGTTTGGATTATTCCAAAGAGTACTATATTAGGAACAGTTTTAAAAAACCCAACTGGAGAGCTGGGCGTGTTGGTGCACTCCTGTAATTCCAGCACTCGGGAGGCTGAGGCAGGAGGATTGTTGCAAGTTTGAGGCCAGCCTGGGCTACAATGTGAGCCCAAGACCAGCCTAAACTGCATAGCAAAACCCTGTCTCAAAAACAAACAAACAAACAAACAAACAAACAAACAAACTCAACTGGAACTCTTCATCAGTACTAACTAGATTTGTAATTTTCCTAGTTTACCACATCTTTCAGAGATAAATTTGCGTGATAGTCCCAGCGGATTTTTTTGTATTATAACACATTGAAATAATATATTCTGAGTATTCTACTCGAGCACTTCACTAATGTGGATACTTGAGTTATATTGTTGTAAAATGTTTCTGTTGACAACTTGCTCTTTTTTTCTGGTTTTGGATTAGTTAGTAATCCAAAGTAATCCAAATGCATACGCCTATTAAATGAAATTCTCAAGAGGAAGCAAAATTTTAAATGCACCTTAAAATGTTGCAATAACAGACCCACTTACACACACATCCTTATTTAGTGGGTTGGATTGAATGAAAAAACTAGATTCATAGCAGTTGTGATTCATATCAAATATATTCATAATACTGAACTATATGAAGGGATCAGCTTCATTCCTATTGTCTGTTTCTCTTCTCTTTTTTTAATCCTTTGGTGGTAAAAGAAGAAAGTAATTTTTATTTTGCTTTTCACAATGACTACCACCTTATAGTTGAAACAGCCTTCCTTTAAAAGGTAAACAAAGAGGTCAAACTTTAATTATCAGAGTTTCTAAAAGTGTGAAGTTGAAAACTAAGGAACTACCCCCTCCCTCCATTGTTTTTCCCCTGGCCCTTGGATAAATAATTTGCTGTCAGTGGTCATCCTCTTTCCTCAGGACCCAAATAAGATTAGAAAGAAATTATGACTAGGACAAAAACATGATTATTTAATAGTGAAAGAAATCAGGAGTTCTTTTATCAGGAAATAAAGGAGTGAAATTTAGCCAATGGTACCTGCCCTGCTATACAGTTCTAGAGAACTTTACCATGCTTTCAATTAATGTATATTCACTATTATCATTTAAAGAAGAACTGTAAAATTGTTCTTTTGTCCCTCAACTTAGAGACCTATTTCCAGACAGGAAGTTTTATTAACCTAATAAGCTACAAAAAGATTATTTTGGCTAGGAAGGAAACCAGGTGTTAGGAGCATGGTTTTTGCTTATTTTGTGTGTAAATAGCAGTCTCTAAGGTAAATTTAATGATCATACTAGTGTAGGAGGAATATAGCCAACTCATGATTGATCAAATTGTTTCCCCTTTTCACAGATGATATAAAATGTGCTGTTTCTCATGGCAATCTCCTGTCCCTTTTATGTTTTAAAATGTATTCTTCCTTCACAGATGTGTGCTGGAAAAGAATTTATTGCCTCTCCTAAACTTTGTGTTGCCTAATGGCATTACCATTTTCCAGAAACTACTATGTAGGTTTTAAAGTTATGTTTCATTAGTTTTAAAATTATGCTTGCAATACATAACAGTTGCATTCATTGGATCTTAATCATTTTTACTTTCCCTTTTCCTCTCCACTATCACATCTCCCCACATCCCCAGGTTTCCATCCCTTAGGTTTACTCAGCTATGTGGGTTGACTGCTAAGACATTTTATTTCTCCTCATAGAGGGTCTGGCAAGTGTGTTTTTGTGTTCAGGATCTCTTTTGCTTTTGTCTAATGAATTACTGCCTGAATAGATATCCCTTAGCCACATATATTTTCTTCCATATTTGTTTTAGTCTATTCCAAATAGTACTTCTGTAATTATTGTAAAATATAGATGAGATTATATTATCTTCTCATTGCCCTAATGATTTCCATTCTTGTATTCAATAAAAATATAATGTGGTGGATGCCCTTTCCAAGATAGTCAGAAAAATATTTCCCGTTTGACACATTCTGCCTTGTAACGTAATGCTAACATTTCCCCCATGGAGAGGTGACGTCTGTGTTTCTGCACTAAAGTCTGGACAAGATTATGAGTATGGTAGCAAGATGCTAATGTGACTTTGTATGCCATATCATAAAAAGCAGTACTATTTCTGGAATATCTTGGGATGCTGAATATTGAGACGAAAGCCACTATGCTGTAAGGGAACGCCCACTAAGACCACAGCCTGTTGTAAATAGCTAAACTCCTGGTTGACAGTCAGAATCAATTTGCCTGCCAAGTGAGTGATCATACTAATGGGACCTTAGCCCCTAGTCAAGTTCCCCATCTGATGCTACTGCATGGAACAGAGATAGGCCATCCCTCCCAAGTCCTGCCCAAATTGAACAGTCATGAAAAAAAGCGGCCATTTGCTTTTAAAGATTTTCTTTTTAAAATCAGCTTTCGTTACCAACTTTAAGTGTACAGATCATTGAATTTTGACACATATGTATGGCTCTTTCATGCTGCAACATTTAAATGTCCAACATTTTGACACTGAAGAGTTTTCTAAAAGCTCTCTTTTATACCTTCTGATTCTGTCTGTTACCATCTTCCACCTCTGGCAATTGGTAATCTGCCTACTGTCACTATAGATTTGCCTTTCCCAGAATGGAAACCTTGTTTTTTCCCTATATTTTGGTAGTAAAAATAAATTTGATAAAAGCATTCATGTATATAAATCTTTTTGTGGATGTAGGTTTTCATTTCTCTTGAGTAAATGCCAAAGAGTATTTATATTTTTAAGAAACTGTTTGCTGAAGTGACTGTGATTATTTGATTTTGCTGGCCATGTATGATAGTTGCAGTTGTCCTGAATTCCTTCAGGCAAGTGGGATGGCCTTTTTTATTTTTACTTTTTGTCCTTCTGGGTGTAAAGGCTTATTTTATTACTATTTCAATTTGTATATCCATATAACTACTGTGTTAACGATGATGTTTTTGTATGTTTGCGATTTCTATCTTTCATGAAGCGTCTATTCAGATCTTTAATCATTTAAAACTTGTGTTACCTTTTTAATACTTAGTTTTAAGATTATGTATTTGCGATATAAATTTGCCAGCTATCTTACAGTTTGTTAAATTTTTTCTCCTCCCATCCTGTGGGTTATCTTTTCACTTTCTTGATGGTGTCCTTTGAAGCACAAAGTTTAAATTTCAGTGAAAGCCTAGTCTATCAATTTTTATTTTATGGTTCAGATCTTTGGTATTCTATCTGAAAACAAAATATAACAAAAGTCAAACCCAACTTTGCTTCCACAGGGTCAGAAAATTTTTGTCCTATATTTTCTTTGTATTTTAGCTTTTACATGTAAACATACATACCATTTAGAGTTAATTTTTGTAGATTGTGTGTATTGGGTATCCCTACTGTGGGCTCCAGTCTCCTGCCTGGGTTTTGGGGCACAGCAGGAAAGAAAGAGCAAGAGACAAAAACAGAGGGGTACATAGTAGAGATCTGGGGTGACCAGTTGTTCTCTGGAGCAGAAGTCCAGGAGGCACCCAGACTCTTGGTATTTATTCATTACATCTGAGTCAAGGACAATGGATGAAGAGCAGGAGGTGTTACTGGGAACAATAATGGCAACTGTAGTGGGTGGGGTAGGAAGATCAAAACATTCTTGAGTGGACAAGGACAAGGATGAGACAGGGGCAGTAAACAAACTGTAGTTTCCCCAGGTACCTTACCCTCTTTAGCAGGTCTTATTTTGCCCTGTGAGTGCCACAGCAGTCATTCGCCCTAGGGTTCCAACTGTGACCAGTAAAGATCAGGGAATTTCTGCATTCCAATCTGGCCCAAAAGTGTAGGACAAGGACAATCTTGGATGTCGCCTAGACTCAATTTATAATATGTGGTCTTCAACATGTCTGGGTGAAGTTTCAAAGTTCATTTATTTGTTTTTTATTTATTTGTTATTTTGAAGAGAATAAAACAAATACAAAATAAAAAAGAACATTCAATCAAAACAAAACAAAGAATGTGATGCAAGACTTCAAAACAAAATAAAAAGAAACCAACAATAGTTACCATGTTGCCCCTTGCTGTCTTCAGAATAAGTTCCCATAGCATCAGGCATAATAAAATCAAACACAACAGAACAGAATAAAACCAATCAAAACAAAACAATGAAAGCAATACAGGACTTCAAAACAAGGCAGTTGGAATACCACAGTGGCTACCATAATGCATCTTGTTATCTTCAAAGTAGCTGTTTATATCATCAGACATAATAAAAACAAAACAAAATAGAATAGCCATTCAAAACAAAACGATGAACATAATACAAGACTTCAAAATAAGAGGAAAGGAAATCAGTACTGGCTACCATAATGCCTCTTGTTATCTTCAAAATAACTGCCCATACCCTCAGGTATAATTCAGTCAAATAAAACAGAATAGAATAAAACCAATCAAAAGAAAACAATGAAAGCAGTACAGGACTTCAAACAAGACTGTAGGAATACAACAGAGGCTATCATGCATCTTATCTTCAAAGTAGCTGCTTATACCATCACACATAACAAAATCAAACAAAGCAAAATAGAATAAAATCAATCAAAAGATAACAAGTAAAGCAATAAAGGCTTTGGAACAAGATAATAGGAAATCAATAATGACTGCTATAATCCATTTTGTTATTTTTGCAATAGCTGTCCATGCCATCAAATATAATAAAATCAAACATAATTGAACAATAAAACCAAGCTAAACAGAACCATGAGAACAATACAGGGCTTCAAAACAGAATAATAGATTAACAATGGCCATTGCCTTCCCCCTGGAGACAGCTCCTCCCCTTTCACTTTCACAACCTCTATTTTGTATTTTGGATCCCACTAATTTCCCCAGTTTCTTATACTAGGGGGACAATATGATGTTCATCCATGTGACTCTGAACCCTTTCACCCATGAGCATGCTCTCAAGTTGTATCCATTTATCTACAGGAGTCTCAAGGTTATCTTTTTTTTAATAGCTGTGTAGCTTTCCATTGTATAGAAATGCCATATCTTTCCTTTCCATTCTGCAGCTGATGGGCAAGCTACCCCTACTGTGTTTTTCTGGTTCCCTGTCACATAGAGCATTGTTTTCTCTCCTTTGACTTTTAATCTATGAATTCCCTTTTGAGTTAAATATGTTTGTTGGATAAAGCATATTGATGGATCTTGTCTCCTGATTCACTCTACCTGTGTTTCTTTTTATGGGTGAATTGAAGCCATCTGCATTAATGGTTATAGCCAACATGCACTGGCTTGTCTCTGCCATGCTATTTTCCTCTCACTGGTCGTGGACTTTTCCCCTCCATTCTGTTGTCTGTCTTGCTTGGTGATCCCTCTCTGCCGCTGTTCCTGGAACCATGGTCTTTTTTTAAAATCTCTTTCTAAAATGTCCTTCAGTATTCTTTGTAGGGTTGGTTTGGCAGTCATGAATTCCTTCAGTTGTTCTTTGTCATGGAAGTATCTTGTTTCTCCATTAATTTGGAAAGATAATTTTGCAGGGTATATCAGTCTGGTTTGGAAGTTGTTTTCTTTCAGGACTTGAAGGATTTCACTTCAGGGTCTTCTTGACTTGATGATTTGTGTTGAGAAGTCTGTTGTGATTCTGATGGGTTTTCCTTTATAGGTGATCTGTTTCTTTTCTTGAACAGCTTTTAATATTCTGTTCTTGTGTTGAATTTCTGGAATCTTGATTATTATATGTGTGGGTGTAGATTTACTTTGGTTATGACTAGCTGGAGTTCTATATGCCTCGCTTATCTGAATAGCATGTCTTTCTCCCATGTTTGGCAAGTTTTCTGCTAGTACTTCTATAAATAGAATTTTAATGTCTTTTGTGTTGACCCCTGCTTCTTCATTGATACCTATCACTCTTAAATTATTTCGCTTCGCATCATCTTGTAGTCGTTGAATTGTTATTTCCTGGTTCCTCATTATTTTTAAGAGGTCTTTGTTTCCCGATCACATGCTGCACACCTGTCTTCAAGGTCTGAAAGTCTATCTTCAGTTTCTTTCAAGTGATTTTTCCAGCTTTCAGTGGGGTTTTTAATTTCCTGGATATCTCTTTGAATCTGTTCCATGCATTCGAAATCTCTCTTATATTGTTCATTTATAGTTTCCCTCATTTTCCTTTGCTCCTCTATTTTTTTTAATGTATGTCTTCTTGAGAGAAGCTTAGCAATTCTTTTATTATGTTTTTCATTTCTTCTTTTACCTGAGATAGTATTTCTGTTCTAATTTCTTTTAAAGCCTCATGAAGTTGTCTCTTTACTTCACTTGCCATCACTGCAGAAACTTCAGGTGTGTGACTCCTGATCTCTTCCATGTTTTCATCTCCTGGACTTGCTGTGCTTGGGTTGGAGTTCAGGGATTGCCTTTTGTTTCTTTGTCTTAACATTTTCCTGGGTTCTTCCAAACAAGTGGGTAGTGGGGTTCCGGGGACTTCCCACGTTGGCTACAATTTCTCTGGAGAGTGACTGTTTGGTTTTCCTGGCCAGTGCTTGCCACGGGTATCCAGTGATGCCCAATGGGTGCTCTGTTGCAGGGCATGCTTGTGTTTTTCCTAGCCCTTGCTGCTTACCAGGGGCGGAAGCATCCTGAGGGCTGCTGGAGTGTGCACCACAGCAAGGCCTGCCTCTGTGTTTCCTCTGAGCTGGTTACCAGCGAGCAGTGTCTCCCTTTGTCTGCTGGAATGTGTGCAGAGCAGAGCTTGCCTCTGCCTTCCCTCTGAGCTGGTTACCAGCGAGCAGTGTCTCCCCTTGTCTGCTGGAATGCGTGCGGAGCAGGGCCTGCCTCTGCCTTCCATCTGAGCTGGTTACCTGCGAGTAGTGTCTCCGTTTGTCTGCTGGAATGCGCATGGAGCGGGGCCTGCCTCTGCCTTCCCTCTGAGCTGGTTACCATAGAGCAGTGTCTCACTTTGTCTCCAAAGTTCATTTATTTGCATATGGGTATCAAAGTTTTGGAAACATTTGTTTAAAAAACTGTCTTCTCTTTGTTGAATCATGTTTCTATTTGTGTTAAAAATCATTTGACTGTACTCTTATGGGTATACTTTTGGAGCTGCATTCTGTTCTCTTGATTAGCAATCTTTATGCCAAACTATCTTCTTCATTACTTTGGCTTTATAATTGACCTTAGTGTCAGTGTAAGTATTCTAGGTTCTTTGTATTTCCATATACATTTCATAATCCTTTAATTACTAGAAAAAGATTAATAATGTTTCATTGGTAATCACCTTGAATTTGATTATTTTGTCTACATTTCAAGAATACTCAGTTTTTTGATTGTATGGGTATAGTTACTTGGGTCTTTAAAAGGAGTTATTACTTTTTAAAGCACCATTTAGTAGTTTTCAGTATATATGCTTTATATAGATCTTGCTAGATTGATTTCTTGACTAACTGTGGTAGCCACATAGGGTTCAGTTACTAAGAAAGAATCAAAAGATCTGAAACAGCAATGCTCACAAATCTGTAGTTTATTATAAAAAAAGATACAATGTAGCAACAGGATTAGAACATTAAAGGGTTTCTTAATACATTGCAGCCAAAGATGCCCTTGTAATAAAGGATCTAGCATCATGACCTATAATTACCGTTTTTCTTGGCCGTATGAACACATATTAAAAACTCTCTTATCAGGAGCCAATGATGGATGCATATAACCAGGGATCCCAAATTGAAATTAAAGCTGAGCCTCAGTATACTATGCTGGTCATAAATGCATATGCTTTATTTTATTTTATATTTTAATGTTTTAAAGTATCCAGCTTCAGTGGTTGAGGCTTCTTGGGATATTTTCTGAGATGAAACACAGATCAAAGATCTTACAAACTAGTACATACTGCCCTGATACTTAGATTGGATCCATTAATATAAAGCAACACTAATAAACTGTACATTTTATACTTTGACCAGAGTCAAGTGCAGTATAAGTGTATCTTTATTTCAGTAAAAACAGCTAAGGCTATTTCCAGGTTTGCTGGAATTAATGCTTGTAACAAATCTCTAAATATATTTTGGTTCTATTATAAATGTTACTTAAAACTATTTTTCTTTGTAATTGTGTACTGCTTTTATATGGATATAAAAACATGTTTTTATAATGATCTTATATCTAAAAACTAGTAATTAGTAGTTTTAGTAGTGTTTTTGTAGATTTCTTAAGAATTTTCACATTGATATCCCCATACTCTTTGAGTAAGGATGATTTTTCTTCATTATTATCAGTGTGTATGCTATTTCTTTTTCTTGCTTTATTGCAATAAGAATTGTAGTGTTGACTATAAGGGGTAGCAGACTTTTATTTCTGATCTTAGAGATACTCAGTATGTCAGCATCATGTATGATGCTCCAGGAGATTTTATAAAAGTCTCTTGTTAAATTCATGAAGTTCCTCTTTTTTTTTCTATTTGTAGTTTTTATCATGAATAGGTATTGAATTTTGTCTTATAACTTTTCTGTATCTATTAAGAGTATTGGAGAGATTTGCTCATTAATATGGTTAATTGTATTTATTCATTTCTTAATGTTGAACCAACTTTATTTTCTTTGAATATACTACTCTTGACCATGATTCTTTTTGCACATTGTATATTAGTCAGCTTTCCTGTCACTGATGTATACAAAATATCTGATGTATACAATTTAAAGGTGGAGGTTTATTTTGGCTCATGTTTTCAGAGGATTCAGTCCATAGTCAGCTGGCTATAAAGAAGAAATGGCATGATGGAAGAAACTGGTGGACAACAGCTGCTGCATCTATGGCAGGCAGTAAAGAGAGAGAGAAATGAGAGACACAGACAGAGAGAGAAAAGAATTAAGAGTGAGAGGTATATCCTCAAAAGGTACAGTCCCATGACCTACCTCTAACCAGGCTGTACTTTCTAACAGCACATTCAGCTATTAACTCATTAATAGATTAGTCCACAGGTAAGTTTGGTATCCCTATGATCCAGCCACCCTTTGTTGTGGTTTACATCTAAGATTTCTCCCATAAATCTCATATATTTAGAAGACGATTGGTTCATGGGGGGGGGTATACTCATCAGTGGATTTGTTAGTGAGTCCAGTAGATACATGTACTATTAGGAGGTGGAGTTTAGTTGGCAATGGGTCACTAGTGAGATGACCTGGAAGGGTGTATTTCTGTCCCCAGCTTCTTCTCTCTCTGCTTCCTGGTTGCCATGGACAGCTTTCCTCTGCCAAGCCCTTCCATCGTGCTGAAGTTAACTGACTTTGGATTGAACCCCCTGGGGACTATAAAACAAATCTCTTGTTTAACTTGTGGGTATTGCGTATTTGTTTTAATAATGGGGAAGAATCTGATATAGAAAATTGGTAACAGGAAGGGGGTCATTGCTATAATTATACTTGCCTGTGTGGTTCACAAGTCTTTGGTACTGGTTTGTGGGAGGAACTTGGAAGATTTGGAGATGCCAGTTAGAGAAGCCTTAGAATGCTATACACAGAATAAACAGAGATTGATCATTGAAGCTCAGACAATCAGAATGGTGGACAGCAATGTGGACAGTAAACACCAGACTCAGGATGTGTCATTTGGGAGCAAGTATTCCATTGGCAGTTGGACTACTGCAGAAAATTTGTCTTCATTTTGCCTATGTCCTGAGACTTTGTGGGAGACAGATTAAGTGCAGTGAACCAATTAATCTGGCAGACAAAATTTCAAGGCAGTCCAATGTTGCTGCCTGCTTTTAGCCAGATTTACTATGAGAATCTGGACTGAAATGCAGCGCTAAATAATTGGAAGGTTTTGCTGGTTGCTAGAAAGGAAGTGTTTGTAAAGTTGGATCAAGGAAATCATGGTTGCTAAAAAGATTAGCACTAAAAAGAAGCAGAGTACTTTACATCAGGGTAATAGAAAAGTTAGCTGGAAAGTATCTCAGAAATCAGTAGCCAGACTACCCATCATAGGCTTAAAGGAACAAAAGGCTTAGTGCATCCTACTGGAGAAGGGCTCTAAGGGATTTGGTTTTCTCGGATTCATTTCACCTTGCTTAGGTACCCAGACACTCAAAATTTTGCAGCCATGATCCAATAGGGTCTGACTACTTACTGATCAAGCTAGTGGTAGACCTTGGTATCATCCACATGCTGCTAGTTTTTCAGGCTTGTAAAATCAAAGAGTTTTGGGGTCATGGAGACATCCACCCAAATTTCAGAGTAAAGCCTGGGAGGTCAGGCAATGTTCCCCTGAGAGAAAAATGCATGTAATCATGAAACTGAAACTGTTGGTACTGGAGATTCTAAACTGAAGATGTTGGGGACATAGATTGCCTGCTGAGGAAAGCTGCAGGCAATGAGCAAAACCAGCCCAAGAGACAGGCCACAAAAGCTGTACCTGTCAGTGCCATAGGGTGGGACTGCTTAAACCCTTTGCACTCACATCTCCTCACTACCTCTCCTGGGTGCTGGACAAGAATATATAGGAGTTAATCTTTTTTCTGCTGGTTTTCTGTTCATTACTATCCCTGTTTCTCCATTTTAGAGTGGGAATGTTTGCTCTATGCCATTGTGTGTTGAAAGTGTTTAATTTCCATTTTGATTTTTGCATGGCTCACAGCCTAGCGTTTACCTTGAGTCAGAAGAGAATTTGGACTTGGACTTTTCACCAGTACTGGAACTGTCAAGACTCTGGCAGCTCTTACAGACAGATTAAAATACATTTTGCATAATAAGATGGGTATGAGTTGGGGACTGGGGGTGAATATTGTGGTATAGATCTAAAATGTACCCCCAGATCTTATTGTTAGAAGGTGATTGGAACGTGGGGATACTCATTAGTGGATTCATCTATTGATGACATTAGTAGCAAAATTTACTGTTAGGAGATGAGGTCTGGTTGGAGGTAGGTCACTTTTAACCTCTCGTTCCTTAGAATTTATTCTTTGATTTTGGGGAACACAAACTTGACATGTCAGATATCCAGCAGATTTTGAGTTATATTTTCCTTTTATTACTTGGAGGTCCTGTCTCATCCCTGTATCAATTTGATCTGTAATGATGTCCATTCTCTTTCTATCACTCGCATTTATGATTCTGTGGGTGTGGGAATCCTTTTAATACCTAACATGGTTTGATTGTGTCTCCCAAAATTCGTATGTTGGAAACTTGATCCCCAATGCCACAGGTATTGTGAGGTTGGACCTCTAAGATGTGATTGGGTGAATGGAAGAAAGGAAAAGATTATATGTGTGTAGGTTTACACATACAACTGTATGTATGTATATGTGTGCAAGATAACTATACTATTAATCTCTGTTCATCAAAAAGAAGAGTTTGTGCTGTCATTGTTTGATCATTTTTTTATGCCTAGATCTTGTAACCTGAACAACTGCTTCTAAGGTAACAGTATGGTGTATTAACTAGTGTTGATTTCTTACTGTTTTGTTTTGTTTTAAATTCTGTATTATTTCCATCCTTTTTTCTGTTTTGCTTTTTAAAATAAAGATGTGATTGGGCATCACTTTGATGAATGGATTAATGGGAGTTACTAATAAAAGGTGAAGATCGTTCCTTTCTTGTAGATACCCATGCACACAATTTCTCCCCCACCTCATGTGTGATGCCTTCTGCTCTGTCATGATGGAACAAGAAGGCACTCTGTATATCAGTAATGGCGAACTTTTTAGAATCGAGTGCCCGAACCGCAACCCAGAACCCACTTATTTATCACAAAATGCCAACACTGCAATTAAACCTGAACATCTGAAATTTTAGTTTAGAAAAAGAAACTGTTATCTGGTGCTTGGCTGCTGGAGTGACTTGACACCTGTGCTCCAGAGGGGTCTGTGTACTTGCTGCATGCCATAGCTTTGCCATCATTGCACTAGATGCTGAAGTGTTGGTCTTAGACCCCAGACTCCAGAATGGTGGGAAAATAAATCTGTTTTTTTATGACTTACCAGTCAGTGATATTCTGTTACAGAACTGCAAATAAAGACACTAAGATGGTTCTTTATTCAGTGTAGAGCTTTAATTCAACCTCACTCTAAGCCTTTCTCTTGAGTTACAATAGAGATAAATATGAAGGAATCACACTGATATAATAAAAAGATTTCTAAGACCCATTCTAGGAGACAGAGATCTATGCGAGAAATAGGTTTACCCAGTACATGTAACATGTGACTAGTTTCCACAATTTTATTTGTAAGACCTTTCAGGATTGCATCCATTATCTAATTTGTAAGGTGAATTTTGTCTTTACCATAGCAGGTAAAATTCTGGGTAGGATAAATACTTCTGTTGTGGTTGGCCAACAGCAAGTAACTGAACAGTGATTATTTGCTGACCTTTTCAGATCTTTTTCAAAAGAGGAAAGGCATAAATAAATAAAGCAATTCTTTGATTCTTGATAAATGGCTTTGAGACTGAGGAGCAATAGAAAGGGCCTCATTCTGCACCTTTTGCAGTTTACCGTCCTTTTACCTGCTTGCTCAGCCTTTCCTCAGTAATGATCCCAAGAGGCTGCATCCTTCTTCTATCCCTGCTAGAAACCTGCACTGAACTCCTTTGAGTTCTCTTATTTCTATTTTTCTAAAACTTCTTCACTTGACTATCACATCCTGATCTCCCTACCATCTATTTTAATCTGAAACTATCAAGTCAGTATACCTAAATCAGTACTTCAATTGTATGATTGTTTTGCCCCCTCAAACGTTGAAGGCTTACAAAGTAAAAGCCTCTAAACTCTATTTTAAATAAAGGTAAGTGATTTTGCTTGTTTTTGTTGTACCATATTGAGAGGAGGACTGCATTTTAAATTAATCATTATCATCTGGATGAACTGAATCTTTCCTCTCCTCTCCTCTC
>RJWT010016287.1:0-19954 GCA_004365215.1 Cuniculus paca | reverse complement strand
GTGTAGAGTAATTAGAATCTATCTTTTCTGTTTCTAAAGTAACATTTTTTTCTGCTACACTGTGCTGATTCATTATCTTTATATTATTATTATATGTGCTTCCTTCATTATTTTTAAATAAAACATTTACTTCTTATGTTGTTATGACTCAATTACATTTTAAGATTACTGTATTCTCTTGCCACTCCCTCTTTTAGAGATACTGAGAGAAAAAGCATTGTTTTAATTTTAAAATGCAATGTCAAACAGAATCTATGTTTTACTAGTAGTTTCTAGGTCTTTATAATTTTAAGTCAGAGTTTGGAAAATTTCAAGGTTAGAATGCTTTTCTTATGAGTTAACAGAAATATAAATGTTCATTGTTAGCATTTTAAAATGGATAGAGTTGAATTAAAATTAACACTTAAATTTTTTATCTTGTTTTTGTATGTCTGTTTTTTAAACACACAGAAATACACACACAACACTCACACACACCTTCCAGTACTTAAGTTTCTTTATTAAAATATAACCTGAAAACTAAAGTGTATCTCAGCATCATTTCAGGAGGGTACTGTGGTATTTCATTTACTATGGTACTAAAATATAATTGAGTGGTCTTTTTTTTATTTTAAAGAGAATAAAACAGAACAAAACAAAACAGAGTAGAACAAAACAAAGCAGATCAGAACAGAACAATGCAAGCAATATAGGACTTCAAAACAAGACATCAGGAAATCAATGGCTACCATCATGTCTCTTGTTTTCTTCGAAATAGTTGTTCATACCTTCACACACAATAAATTCAAGCAAAACCGTGCCGTATAACACCAATCAAAACAAAAGAATGAAAGCGTTACAGGCTTTCAAACCAGACAGTAAGGAATCACCAATGGCTACCATAACGTCTCTTGTTTTCTTCAAGGTAGCTGTCCATACCTTTCCATGTATTGCAATCAAATAATAGAGAACTGACTAAAACCAGTCAAATCAAAAAATAAAAGCATTATTGTGTTTTAAAACACGATGATAATAAATCAGCAGTAACTACCATAATGTCTCATTTTCTTTACACTAGTTGTTCATACCATTACCTTTAATAAAATCAGTTCTTATAAACTCTCTAGGAGTAGTTCTAGGCATGTATCAGCCTATACACGTACATCTGTCTTTTCTGTGTTAGGCAGAATAACAAAACAAAACACAAGAAAAACAAGAAAAGAAAAAAAAAGGCAAATAAATAATTGTAGCCGAGAGTTCAAAACAATAACAAAATATAGGCTTTCCAAACAAGGTGATAGGTTATTTTGTATAGTTTTCTTCAAAAGAGTTACTCAGTTTACCAGATATAGACATGCAAAATTGACCTAATCCTATGAATGTTAAGTGTTTTGTTCCAGGAACTAGTACAATTAGTGGTACATAATTGAATGGTCTTAAATGTGCTGTTGTTAAAGAAATATTTTTTCTAGGTTTATAATATAATCTTTCTGTTAAATTAGACTGTCAGATGTAGAACTGAGTACCTGACTGTGTTAGTGGAATAGATGAGAAGTTCTAAAATAATAACGAATGTGCCTATTCAAAAATTGCAGTATTTAAAAATTATGTATGTGTAAATATTATCCTACCAACTATCTTAACAAAATCACTAGTGAATTGAGTTCATTTTACTAGTTGTGAATTGCTCTTAATTTTTATTGTGTAAAATTTCAAGAAGCAAAAAAGGGCACAGCATAGTGTAATTAAACTCATGTATCCATTTTTCACTTTCAGTACTTTCAATTTATATGGCTGTTCCATACTTCCGTATCACATGCCTCCAGCCTCTGATATTATTTAGATACAAACTTCAACATCATATCACTTTGTCTGTAAATATTCCTATATATGCTTCTAACAGATAATCCTATTTGAAATGTAATTACCTTGCCATTATCACATTAACTAACTTAAAATAATTCTTTAATGGCATAAATAACTAGCCAGTGCTCAAATTTTGAGTTGTCTCATAAAAACCATAATGGTTCTCTTTACTTATTTTCAGTATAACCTATACTCTGTAACATTTCTGTAATTTGCAATTTTTCGTGTCTTTTTAGTCTCCTTAATCAATAGTGTCCACTTTCGTCTTTCTTTCTCTCCTTTTTCCCCACGTAACAAATAAATGTTGAAGAGCCTGATCATTTGTGCCGTGGAGTTTCTCACAGCCTGGATTTTAATGACGGCATCCCCATGGAGTAGTTTATCTTGTTCCTCTGTTCCCTGACTTCCCCTATGTTAGCTGGATATAAAGTTTTGAACAGAATCAGGTTTGATCTTCTTTCAGCAAGTCTGTTTTATAGTGTTTGTTGTGTTCTTTTATTAGGTGTTTTATAACTTGTTAGTTTCTCTTGTTTGATGGTAGCTGCACCTGATTCTCAATAACTCCTCTAATTTAGTAGGGATGGAAAAGCATGTTCCAGTACCACCATTACTTTTATATTTATTAGCAGCATAATCATGAGGAAAAACCCTTGTCCTTCATTAACTACTAGGTTATGTTGTGAAATAGTTTCTATAGGAAAATCAAGACAAGTAGTTGTTTCTTTTCCTTTATTGGCTGGCTTTCAAAATAGTTTATTTTCTAGTATCTTTCAGTGGTTAATGATGAGTTGTTATTCTGTTAGTTTACAGGTTTAGATATATTTGACACATTTGGACCCATTATATTTATTCTAAAACATGGTGAATTCTCTCATTTTTATCAGGGGAGTCTCTTTGGCCTGGTTCCCACACTTAGTACAGTTCTGGCCTCAGATCTTCAGTCAGACACTTGCCCCAAGGACTTCAGTAGGAAATAGTATTAAAGGATGGATAGATGACAAGATGAGGGATCTCCTGCAAAGGAAAAGGGGTCCAAGATACGAGGAACGAGAGGTGAGAGGGAGGGGAATGGAAAATAAGTACGATAAACATGTACCATGTACAGGAACCGAATCACCTCAGTGAGTGTAAACATTCCATTCCATAGCATGAGCTAAGATGATTAATGTCAACCAGAATGAAAATGGGGAAAGGGGTTCAGAGGAGGAGGAACAGAGTGGGGAGGGCAAGGAAGGGAATTAAAACAATACGCTATGCCCATACCCTGGGATGACAGTAAATTTCATGTATGGCAAACATGTACCAATAAAAGTAAATTTAAAAAGAAAATAGTATTTTCAGTACCTAAACTTTGGTGCTAAAGTTCTCACTACTGCTGGGGTTACTATTTTCTAGCTTTTCAGAGTTCAGGGTTTTTATTTGGTTTGATTTTTAAGATAAAATGTGTCTTGAATTTACACTGATGGCTCAGATCCAAATCAGGACACGGTGCTTTCACCTCCTCATTGCCGATTCACTTCTGTTGCCTTCACCTGTGTGTCCACGCGCTCAGTAATGCGGACAGTAACAGAACGGAAGTATCGTTTATCTCTTTTGATGCTATGTACAAAAAGACTCAGATTAACAATTCCATTGCTCGCCCATCTATAGATTATGGAATGAGTTTAAAATGTTTCACTTCTGTTTGTTCTCATGATAGAAGTATACGGTCAAATCATTTTGTTGTAAAGTTACATGAAATAATTTGTTTGAACAATTGAGATACCTAGAGAGGCTCATTTTTCTTTTACTTTCTATTTTCACACATTGCACTTTTCAATTCGAGTTTGTTTGTAACTTAGTAAAATTTTACCTGTTCCCAAAGTTCCCTTTGAACAGTTTAGAAACCACTGGCCTCAACTCTTCTCTTCGACGTCCTGAGTCCTCCTTGTTGTAGTTACTTGGTGGCATCTGGGAATCACAGTTTTATCTTCCTGTTTTTATTACTAGAAGTTTCTACTGGTGGTACTTTGAATACTCAACCCTAGCCTGTGCGACCGATTCTCCACTTAGTGTGAATAACTGAGTGTGAAACTTCAGGAAGCACTGACTGGAGTACTATTTCCTTAGTTCTCACATGTGCCTAACACCGCACTTCAAGATTTCCAAGTTACTTGCTTGCTTGTAAATCATAATCTCGAGATTACCATCCAAGCTTTGACTCCTATCTGATTTTCCCTTTTATAAGGCCTTAGAGTTTAGATTGTTCTTTATAATTTAAATCACACCTGAATTTGACTATAGTATTTCTTTATCTTGATAATGCTGGTAACATCGTATAACATGTACAATTCACAGACATGCATATATTTCTGAACTTTTTCATTTTAATAAAGTTTAAAATTTTGTATATTGTCTTGTTTTGGCCTTCTTTGAAGAATCTTACTGTGTATTGGATATTTTTTGCCTTTTATATTTGTGATTGTCTCACAAACCCTTTATATTTTTTGTTTCATATTCTGTTGCTTTACATATTTTTTCTTATCTTTTTCTTTTAGTTCTTTATAGTATTACTCATTACATTCACATTCTCCCTGGTTTATTTTTTCCTTTCTGAAATTACCTATTTTCTTTATCTTTAGATTATATAAGTTTTACTATCTAGTTTCTGAGTTTTTCTAATACATATTCGTGTTTTCTTTTAAAATAGCTCCTATTATTTTCTTAATTTCCTTTAGCTTATTTTGAAAAAGAAAAATCAGCCCGGAGTTTTAATCTGACTTGGTGCCTAGTCTTTTTGTCATGTTCTTCCTTTTTATTAATCGCATCCCATTTTCCCTTACATTCTTATTACAACTTTATATAAGATGCATACCCAAACCTTTTTCTAATTAGGAATGATACTAAGTTTTCTAAACTTCTGAATGAAATTAGTGGCTTCAAGTATTTTTTCTGTTTTCAAAACTCTAAAACTATTATGAGACTTTTCCTGGAGGAATAAAAGACTTTCAGACTTACTGTGGCCCTGTCTTCTTCTTCCCTATGATTCTCTGGACATTTTCTTTAGTAACTATTATTCCAGTTCACCTCAATGTGTTTCCATTCCAGAACTCGCCTTTAATATGAGACCTTGTCCCTAATGTAGCTTTCACATATTCACAGAGCACAGATCGCTATCACTCTTTTGAGCCTCAACAAAAACCGTTTTCTCTCCTTGGGATGTTGGCACAGAAAATGATCTCTCAGTTGCTGGGCCTCTTACTGACTATTTGTTGACTTTTTGGAGTTTTAAGTGGCTTATTGGTTTTTCTTATTTTTTCCAACACTGATGTCGATGCTGAGAATGTTTTGAGGCCATCTGTGGTTTACTTGGACTCGGTTGTATATGGGACACTTGCAGGTACCTTGTGTGTTGATGATCTATGCCCTGTAATGAATTCTGAGCTGCATAATAGCTTACCACCTCACAGATTTTGTCTGTCTGCAATTCTGCTGGCTAACTCCGTCCTTCGCTGGTACCACAGGCTGAAATGCAGCCTTGACTGGGCTGCGTTCTCCTCTATAGAGAAGACTCCTGCAGAGATGCCTCAGGGTGTTGTCAAAGTCCATTCCCTTTCTTTGCTTGCCTGTGCGACTCAGGGACATTTGATTCGTCAGAGGCAGCAAAGGATATGCCAAGTCTCTTCCTCTTGGAAGATGTCTTGTCCTCTCTCATTTTAGGAAAAGACAACTCTTTATGAAAAGTTCATAATATAGCCTTTTCCTTCATCAAGGCCAGGAGGAGTCATCCTTTAGAAAGGCCCCCACCCCAGTGTCTAAGTCACTAAGACCAAACTGTGTTCAAACTTAGGATCTTCCTGTCTCAGCCTCCCAGAGGACTGGGATTCCAGACTTGTGCCACCATGCCAACCCCAGTACTTGTTTGAAGGCTCTCATTTCATTAAAATTCTCATCAATTCGGATCATTTCCCTTTTGTTCCTTCACAATCAATTGTTTTGAAATCTTGATTATATCTATCGGGTCTCTCCATCTTTAACTCGGTGTAACCCTGAGTTTATCTCCCAACAATCAGAGATCCTACCACACTTAGGGAAGAGATTGTGTAGGGAATGCACCCCAGAGCCACGAATTTTGGGGAACATTTTACAGCTCTCCCTATCACATCCTGTCACCTACCTTTGTTGTGGATTTCATTCCTGCAGTTTTCATCCTACTATTTTGGTTGTATTAGTTCTTTTTATATAGAAAAATTCATAAACTATGCCATCATTATCACCTTTTCCTAAAAATCTGAGTTAAAAGCATTTATGTTAACCAAATTTAATAGAAGATAGTACAAAAATGATAGAAGATACCAAAGCATCCTAAAGATTCCATCACATCTTCCTCTTTTATGCAAGGCTAGCCCAGTGGAGAACCTGTGGCCTGCACGCCACGGCGGGCATGCAGAACCCCCTCTGCTATGACTTCGTGAGTTGTTCGAGTATTTTTTTTTTTCCACCCTAAACTAAAATTTCAGTATTCAGTATTCAGGTTTAGTTGGAGATAAATAAGTGGGTTTGGGGTTGTAGTTTGTGTACTTGGTCTCTAAAAGTTTAGCCATTACTGGTCTAGGCCCTGAGTCTCACCATTTTTGGGGGGATTACTTTCCTCCCTGACTCAGAGGTCCCTTAACCTCTCATCCCAGAAGCGTGTTCACATCCACATCACAACAACTGTGCATTTTATTATGTTTTCTTGGACCAATATTTTCTAAAGTAGGACCCACAAATTCCTATTAGGAATTGAAAGGGGAAAAGACAGCATAATTTCTATTAAAATTAATTATTTTTACCTCCTCCAGTTTGATTTACATTTTAGGCAAATTCCATGATGAATTCACTGTTATTAAGGTATTCATAATATGTACATGTAATGTTAAGTATGATATATATGTGGAATTAACTTGTCCACAGTGAGGCACATGTTCACACATTTTCACATGTAGCCTTCATGAAGGAAACATTTTGAAAACCACTTTTTAGGTGGCAAACTCTTTAGGAGGAACTGTACAACTCTGTGTCAATCTGTGTATCTTCAGTACTTGGTGCACACGCAAAAAACAAAATTTTATCATTCAGAGGTAGAGCAGCATGTCTTGTTACTTAACTGCACCACCACGTTATTCATCATAACTGTGTCTTTCTTCATTGGCTTTATATTAGTTCTAGGATAACTTTACTAATGCATCCTGTATGTGAAAACTATCAAATTTATTTTCATGTGACTCATTAATAACTTATAACCAATAGGATAAATTATAGATGAAATTGTTAAGAAATTGTCCCTGAACCCTGTAGACCTATGTAGCCCTTATGCTTTCCAAGTGATATTTTGTTCCCCAGTAATGCACAGTAAGTAGTAGGAACTGAGTTTATTGATTCCATTTTGCATATGCTCTATAGGAGACTGTAGAACCTGTATAATCTAATTGACAGCTTGGTGCACACCAAGTCAAAGTTAGAAATTATTAGGCATTGGAATCATTTATATCTTCTGTTTAGAGATGCAAATGCATCTGTTTTTCTTCTGTGGCTTTGACTTCTGTATTTGCTTGGCAATCATAGTGCTTGAACTTGCAAGCCGCATCAACATAGAAGACTAAAGAATTTTTAATTAAGTCTTCAAGATAATCTTTATCAGTTCGGAGATCAAAGAAAGGTCACCTTCTGGTATGTTGCACCTAATAAGAGAAAAGCAGGTGTTAACTGCCCACCTGCAGGTGGAACTGAATGTGCAGATCACCAGTTAAACAAATAAACTTTACGGTTGTCAAGAGGTGCTTTATTATTTCATTTCTCTCCCAGTGAAAAACTTAATACATAAATATCAATTTATAGGGGCATTTTAAATTATTTTCTTGAACATGACTTTTATAACCATTGCATTTAATCTAATTTAAATGGAAATACCTTATTTCAAGAAAATTATATGATTATAATTTAAAACAATAGCATTACAAATTCTAGTTGGGTAGTAAGTAACTGTCTTATCATGCTGTCCTGTCAATTGACTGTAAAAAGACAAAAATAACCTAGGGTGGGAAATTGCTATAACCTTAGCAAAGCGTTTAACAGTATAGAAGGATGTTTTAGACCATCTGCCGTTAGATCAAATATAGGTGAATGTGCTAGAGAAAGTGATATCAATCCTGTAATCTCTCTAACTTGAATACCGACTCGACTGTGAATATCACAATGATTTCCCTTTTGTTTTTCTACTTATAGGATGCTTAAGTCCCATGATAGGTCAGGTCAGTAAGGGGTGAAAACAACCGGAAAAGCATATGTGGAAAGCATACTTAGATGTCCCCACTCTGGTTTCTGTGGTGAGGAAAACAAAAGTGTGTCTGAGTCACAGCACTGCCCCGCGTCTCCCTTTGTTCTGATTGGAACCAGTCCTCAAGCGTGAAAGAAAGAGCAGATATGGAGACTTCCACTTTGTGACTATGTTTTCAAACAAGTCTCTTCCCAAATCAATAGTGGTATTTCAGTACTGATGTCCAGAATATAATTTCTTTAATGTTCATAAGAAAAACTGACTCAAATTCTTCCCTAAATTTCTTCTCATTCATCCTTTTCCCTCCAAAAGCCCGTTGCTCACCACAGATAACTGACCTTCTCTCCCAGGTCCTGTACCAGGATAATGCTTTATCATCCTTCTCACTGCTTAAACCCCACCACCCAGCCATTAGACTCCTCGGTTCCACCTTCAAAAGACATGTGAGAAAGCCACTCTATTTTCATTTCCCCTTTAATTGTCATAACACTTTTAAAGAGAAGGCCAAATCACATCACCTTTTTGCTCCCATGTCTCCAGTGTTTCCTAGTCCTATTTAGATCCACACCCAGCTTCCAGGGCTTTTCAGGACCTGGCTCTCCAGGCCCCTTCTCTTACCTCTTACCTGCCCAGCACTGTAGACTGGCTGCTTTGCAGGGTTGCAGAATGCCAGGCTTGTGCTACCCCCTTCCTCCCAGCAGTAGTCTCATTGGCCTATGGCTTCCCTTCACTTGAATCTACGCAGAGTCATCTTATCTTCCTTACCTACCACACATCATCTTGGATCCAGTTTTATGTCCCACCATATCACTTTCTAACCTTTCACTCTGCCATGTACTTCACAGTACTTTCCACTGCCTAAGATTCAGTACATTTGTGTTGTCACTGCCTTCCTGCCCACACCATAATGTCATCTCCATGGAGATCACGGGTCTGTCAGACGTCTTTAGTTCTATCTCCCACCCCGGATCAACAACCACACAGAAAATGTTCTGTAAATACTGGCAAAAGGGAAGCAGGGAGGGAAGGAAAAAGGAAGGCATGACACCTTCAAAGGTGTCACTGTGCTCCTTATACTGAACGATCTGCTCTATTGCATCACTTCATCTGTCTGCTTTGATACTTCCACTCCTAACATTATTTATTTGTGTGCACATTTTAAATATTTGCTCTTGAACTTATATTGCTTAAATTCATCTGCTTTCTTTTTTAAATTTTTTTTATTTTAAAGGGAACAAAACAGAACAATACAATGAAACAAAACAAAACAGTGATAAGACAGTAAGAAATCCACAATAGTTACTATACTGCATATTGTTAACCTCTAAATAGTTGCTCAGATTACCAACTTTGGGCTTGCAAAGTCAATTGAACAATACAAGCATTAGGTTATTTCTTTGCTTCAATTGTTATCATCTCAGCCTGTGTTCTTCCAAATCAGCTGGCTGGTGGGGAGGACATGGCCTTCTTCCTGTTTCTCTTTGGCTGGCAGGCTGGCACACGGGGGTGCTGCATAGCTTTCTTCCTGTTTCCCGCTGGCCAGGAGGGCTGCCGAAGCACACAGAGGGGCTGTGTAGCTTCCTTCCTGGTTCTCCCTGACCAGCAGGATTGCTGTCTTCTGCTTTCTTTGTTTCCCCCAAAATACATGGTACCCTAGGAATTATTAAATAATTCTTTAAAAAACCCATCACACCACTTTCCTGTGCCTAGTGGGGTTTTTGATATGAGGTGCTTTGCAAGGGTGAAAAAGAATTATGATGGATGTATTATTTTTCCTGATTGTTTTCTCTAGTTCCTTCATTGATTTTTATTTACTCATCCTATATCTAAATGAGCTAAGCAGGAGTGAACTATTTGACTCTGGTCAAATACCAAGCTAATCTAACATGGACTGAACCTTTCTCGTGTCACATGCTGATGGAAATGTCTCATAGATGTCAAAAAGATGTTTAAGTGCACAGTGAAACAAAGAAGAAGAAAAGGACAATAAGAGAAATCATTCTGGGATAAGAAGATATAGTGTGACCTTCTCTCAAGCAAGGAAGTTAACCTACATATGTATGTATAGTGTTTGTTTGTTGCTTCTACTATGAAAAGGAAATTCAGAAATCCCCCCAAACAAAAACCTATTCACTGACCTAAGAAAATAGTTTAGAAACTTCTGTTTGTTTAGAGCCTCAGATGAAATGAAAGGAAGTAATTTAAATTTTAGGCTTACAAATGCAGTGATAAGGGGTCTAATATACACTACCAGCACAATCCAGCATGCAGAAGCAATTCTGCTAGTACACTAGATTCCCATTTGTGCTTCATTTTTGAACATCTCATTGGCCAAAGTGGGACATATGCTCAGAGTCCAAAAGCCTACCATCATGCGGTCATGTTCCAGATATGTATATGAGTGTTTAGCATTTTGGAATACTCCCTAGGAGCAATAATTCAATTCACAGCAATGAGAGTTCAATTCAAAAGGAAATAAGAAAGGGCAGAAAGAGAAAGCAAAACCAATATATATATAACATATATAATAAATATATATATATGTTATATATATGTGAAAGAAAACACACAGAATCAAGTTATGTAAGGAAATCCAAATATATTAGTACCCAAATACATGAAAATTTCAGATAAAATGCTTTCTTTAAAAAAAAAAGTATTTTCTGAAAAATGTTTCTTCAAATTAGGACTGTGATTGAAGTATCTTTTTTTTTTATTTTCAAGACACTAGAACAAAACAGAACAAAACAAAGCTAAACAAAACAGAATAGAGTGAAACACAACATAGCATTTCAGAACAGAACACTGCAAGCAACAAGGTCTTCAAAACATAGCAACAGGAGATTAATAATGGCTACCCTAGTGTCTCTTGCCTTCTTCGAAATGGTTGTTCATACGTTCACAGACAATAAATTCAAACAAACCAAAATAATATAAAACCAGATAAAACAAAAGAGTGAAAGCATTACAGGCCTTCAAATCAGAGGACAAGAAACCAACAATGGCTACTTTAATGTCCCCTGTTTTCTTTAAAAGAGCTGTTCCTATCTTCTCACATATTGCAATCAAATAGAAGAAAAGAGACTTAAACCAATCAAATCAAAGAATAAAAGCACCATTGGACTTCAGAAACTTTTCTCCATATTTATCGGGAATTTTGTATCTTATTGACTCTTTCAGTTTCTTACATTAGGGAGACAATGCGGTGTTTACACATGTGAGTTTGGTTTATTTCACTTATGAGTATGGTCTCAAGTCTCATCCATTTACCTATAAAAGCCTCAACGTGATCCTTCTTTATAGCTGAATAGTACACCATTGTATAAAAGTACCACATCTTCTTTATCCATTCCTCAATTAATGGGCATTTGGGTTGTTTCCAAGATTTGGCTATTACAAATTGTGCTGCTATAAACATGGGTG
The DNA here is from genome assembly GCA_004365215.1 of Cuniculus paca. Taxonomy (NCBI): domain Eukaryota; kingdom Metazoa; phylum Chordata; class Mammalia; order Rodentia; family Cuniculidae; genus Cuniculus; species Cuniculus paca. The sequence goes on along the minus strand of RJWT010016287.1, from coordinate 8,388 downwards.
CACATATATCACTGTGGTATGATGATTTCACTTCTTCTGGGAATATGCCCAGAAGCGGAATAGCTGGGTCAAATGGGACTTCCAATCCTAGCTTTTTGAGGAACCTCCAAACTGATTTCCACAGTGGCTGTACCAGTCTACCCTCCCACCAACAGTGGAGAAGGGTTCCTTTTTCCCCACAGCCTCTCCAGCATTTGTTGTTGGTGGTTTTCTTGATCCTGGCCATTCTTTCTGGAGTGAGATGAAGAAGTATCATTTTTTAAAAAAACACTACAGTATTATCTTTTTCGAGTAACCATATCATATTCCTTTCCATATCCTCAGTGGGACATATTTCCTACCATCTGTTGGTGTTCACGAAGTGTTTGGAAATGATAGTGAACTGGGAGACTCAATATCCAAAAAACATGTAAGCCTTTAGTTTGGAAGAGAAGGATTTTGTAAAGGTTCTCAAATATATGAATTGTACTAATGCAGCAGTCCTTTGCCCCTCAAAGCACATTTTTCATTTTATATGGCATTCTAAGCATCTTGCTGCTCCAGATTCTTGTCTGGCAACAATTATAATCATTAAATTAAAGTTAGAAAGGGCACAAATGTCTGTGATACAGAAATGCAACCCAAGATATACATACAAGAATGTCTTTGTACCATTCTTTCCATATCCCCAGAGCAGAAAATATTTACACTCAGTTAGGTAAATTGTAAGGTGTCCATGCAGTGGAATGGTAATTGACCTTTTAAGATATATATGATAAAAAAAAAGTTACAGATACACACCACAATCACACTACTTGAGTAGGTGCACTCTGTAATGATGTACACCAGATTGTCGTCAGTGATTAGCGTTCCCCCCAGAAATGGCTTTGGAGGGTGGAGACCATGGAGAGAAGAGGAAGGAGGATAATGTTTAAAACCTAATGCTGAGAGGGAGGTTTTAGTGCTCTTTTTATCTGATTTCCAAAATTTGTAACAGATATCATTTGTCATAAAAAAAAAAAAGAAAATACTGGAAATGGTACTGATCTCTTTTCTAAATAAGGTGGTACAGGAAAAGTGCAATTAAATTGCCTGCCTTACATCAAGTAGTGTCAGACAAGAGGGAAAGAGGAGTCAGTTATAACCTCATTCATTTATACATGTCTTATGTTTTTCCATAATAAAACAGAGCCATGACACCTAAAAGTATTAAAAGTAAACTATTATTGAAAAAAAAAAAAGGAGATAAAAGAAGTTTAAAAAGAAATTGAAGCTACCGTGAGCTAGTTCATGAAATAACATATCCTGTAAATCCACTACCTTTGCTAAGCTTGGGCCACAAATATGTTTCTCATATCGCTAGCAGGCAGAAAGGTAAAGAAATATGATTCACAGTTCCACCTACACAAAAACAAATCTATTGTTCAGAAGCTGTGAAAGTCTTTGTGTACCAGGCTGGAGGCGGAGTGAATTACTGCTGAAGTTTCTTTGAAATCTCACACAGATGCCAAACCTAAATGTGAAAGTCCTATTCTGAAATGAAGATAAAAGCCAGGTTGTCTAAAGACATGAACTATCTTAAATGTTACTGGTGTAGAATGATACTTCAGTTCTCAGGGATTTTGAGAAGGATCACATTTACAAAAGAATCTATTTTGTTGTTGTAGTATTTCAACTTTAGATTAACTCATGTCTTCAGTTTACCACTTATACTGTTTATATGCTTATGGCTATACATTTTTATCAATCCTGGTTTTCACTAACTATTTTGCAAGAAGTAGAACATGTGAAAGACATCCAGGATGTTTGCTCTCGGCTTGAATGTAGAGCCACCAATAATCATGTACTTTGGCCACATTTTACTGTATTGATTCATTCTGGTAGAGAAAAACAGATGAGCAACTCCTAAAATCACCGCTGAAAATTTTTATTTCTTTCCATAGCAATATGAAGAATTTACTCTCGTGAGCTAGCCCCAAAATGTCTGCTGGGGCTGTATTCTGTGCTCATCCTGGGGCTAGGAACTCCAGGGAGGGGAGGAGAAGAGCAAAGGATGTAAGAAGTGGCTGCTCACCTGGTTTGATTTGCTTTCTTAGTAGCCCTAGGCTTTGGAATTGTATCCAGGCCTCTGCCGGGCCTGGCAGAGAGCACTGGCCCAATTTATGGTAAAGAAATGTGACCAACTAAAGTTTGGAGATGGCTATCATGTAACTGATGTCTAATTATGTCTAATATTTACAGAATAGTTGCCCATATGTTCAGACCTCTCAGAATCCATCCGTTTGGAGAAAGCCATAAGTTTCCTCTTATTTTCAAATCTCCTGTCATAGAAGTGGTCACTCTCTACCAAGTCCTCTATTTACCCTTTAAGATGCTTTTTTTTAGTGAGTCACAAAGAGAAAATGAGCATCTGTGTGATCTTTAAAGCTGAGGAATCTGAGGCGGAGGGGGGTTGATACTTACTCTAAATCCCTGACTACATTTTGGAGCTGAGATCTAAACTGGTCATTGCCGTCCTCCATTCCTGTGAGTGTGGCTGCCATTATTCTCCAGGGCTAGGACTCTTGTCAACTATGGTTCAGATTTGGGCCCATTCCCTGGTGTTCAGGGACTTCTGCAAGAGGTTTTTACATTCTGGTTCAAATATCTACCCACAGTGAATCAGGGAGATACCTGAAAGGGGAAACATAAAGTCTCCTTAACTTCATAAAATTATGACTGAGCTAAAAGATGGAGGGTAGAGGGGCCTGATGTCTTGCCCACTTTGAACTCATGGCCAGTGACCAAGAGATTCATCCACTAAGCTTGCCCTCTGCTCTGGTTTGGCTAAATGACCTAAAGCAACTCCTCCATTTCTAGCTTATGCCAGACTGGATCTCTCATTTGGTGCTGAAAGAGCCCTAACCAATAGAACTTTGTAAGTTTACTGATGCAGTGGCTCTAAAATGGTGTCTTTTTCCTGAGCAGGCACACATTTTGAATTAGACGTTGCAATGATATGTTGACAATGTAAGACTATTGGTTTTCGAAAACATAAAACATAGCCTTTTTTAAAGAACGGAGTAAAAAATATCAAGTGTCAGCTGGTGGGAATGTTCCCTTATTTCTAAAATGCCAGTAAAATTTTTCTTCTAAAATAATTGCAGAGGTTAAATTCTTTGTGTGAAAAGTTAAATAATCAGACAGATTTGGAATTAAAACAATGGTTGGTGGCATTTTAAGTTTATATGTAAAGGTCAAGATCCATTTTCTTCTGCTTGGTGTTTTTGAGTGAAATATAAAGACCTAGTCTGCAAACATAATATTTTATCCGTAAGTGTGGAAGTGTGGTTTCTTTTCATTGTTGTTGTGATCTTTGATTATGACTTCTAATTTTGCCTGGTGAATGTAGTTAGGTCATGTGAATCCTTGGGTCATAGATAAAAAGTCACTAACGTTAATAGCCACATTCTGGGCATTTTACAAAGTGAAGAGCAAGGAACTTGATAAAGTTCTGATGATGGATAATTTGTTTTCTACATGAAAAACTACCTTGATGCTATACTGGCAAAAATAATACAAAAATTCTTCCTAATGTGCCAGGAAAATAGCTCAACCTGTTAAATGTCAGATGTGCTGAGTTCGTGGTCTCACACATTGAGGAGTGAAGTCATGCACCAAAGAAAGAGGTTAAGGGAGTTTTATTGGAAAGAAGATGAAGAAGAAGAGGAAGAGGAAGAAAAGCAGAAAGAGGAGGAAGAGGACGAGAACGAAGAGAAAGAGAAAGAAGAACTGGATTTCTGGGAGGGGTCCTGAATTGGTGGCTGCTGAGACTCTTTGTCAAGGACAGTTTACACAGCAAAATCACAACATGCCTACAATCTGGGTCAAACTATAATCAACCTATAGGATGATTACTAATATAATCGCTTAGCAGATATTGATTCAGTAGCCAAGCAAGTCACATAGCAAGGGTGTACGGCCAGCATTATTAACTTTAGCTTATCTACGACTTTTGACATAGAACAAAGGCCTTCCTTGAAAGTGACGGAAGTATGAGTCAACGTGTTCAGGTCCCCCACCTATGTGTCTGATGCCTGTCTGGATTGATGAGAGCAGGTGGTGCTAATCACAGTACAACCTCAAGCTGCTCTTTAGCTCTAGGGAGGCTCACAGGCCTGGCTTCATCTCCGCCTTGAGGCCTGGCTCTCTTCATATTGGCCTCCAGTCCCAACCTTGGTGTCTCCTGTTTTCTCTGCTGACTCCAGTAAGGGCTGCTCATTAATTTCACAGTGCTAACAAACTTTATATATCTCCTGTAAGTCTTTCTTGTTTTAATTTTAGCCCCAAGGTAAGTGCCAAGATGCTTTTTGGAAAACAGAACAGACAAGAAGGTCGAGGTCTGAATCTCTCACTTATTTAAATGACTATAGATAAGTTTCTCAAACTCTCTTGTTTCCTTGTTTGCAAAATTGGATAATAAGAGGACCTACCCAGTGGCAGTGTAGTGATAATTATTTGGACCTAGCCAATAGCAGTGTAGTGATAATTATTTGGACCTACCCAACAGCAGTGTAGTGATGATTATTTGAGGTATTTATAATTGTGTGGAATGGTTATTAGTACAAACTAATAGCTGTTAGATGCCATTATGAAATAGTTGTATGTGCTTGGCAAATTAAGTAATAGTGATACAGGAACTCCAAATAACATAGAGGATATAAATATAACTCCCATCCCGTTAGAGCTCAGATGCGCTGAGTTTGTGTTCCTCAAAATTGAAAAATGCATTCTAAGGAACAGTGGAGATTAAGAGTAAGAAATACTTATTGATGGGGAGAGATATAGCTCCTGAAAGACATGAGGGTTCCCTAGTGAGTTGCCAATGAGCCCACTTCTCAAAGGAAATTTTATAGAGCAAAATCATGAGGTGGGCTGTATAGCTTGCAGTGTTCTGCTTTGAAATGCTATATTATGTTTGACTCTATTCTGTTTTCTTTCGCTTTTTTCATTCTGTTTTGTTTTGTTTTGTCCTATTTTCTTTAAAAAAAAAATCATGAGGTGGGTACCATGTGGGTTAAAGTTATGATCTAATAATGAGATTATACGTATAGCCATGTGGGTAATAGTGATCCAGTAGGGAGGCAAGAACAAATGTATATGGAAAGAACAAAGACCTTTTCAGGAAGAGATGGGTCCAGCAGTCTTGATTACCCACCAAGGTAACTGATGTCTATCCAACTTTATTGGGCTTTATTGGATAAATGTTACCACTTATCCCTTGGAGAAGCATGTGGGCCTGGTTATTCTGAACTTTATCTTGAGGCCTGGCCTCCAACAGATGCGCCTCAGGCCATAGTTGTAATGTGTTTTTAACTTTCGAATTGACTCTCTCAGGGCCTAGCCCTGCGTGACTGCCTATACTATTTCTACCTAACTTAGCTGTCTATAATAATACTACTATAAAATTTATTACTTTTGTTGAAGCTCCAAATTTCATTGGAAAGATTAGATTTCGTCTGTGTTTCCAGTTCTCTCAGGTCCCTCTCTTAACAAGCAGCTTGTGTGGCCAGTGTATGCTGAGGAGGAATTACCAAGAAACCAGAATGTGTCAACAGGTAAAGAATCTTCAGAGACTGGACGTCTAAGTGGTCTATAAAGAAAATAACAACAACACCTCTTAACTATTCTGTTTTAACTACTGAAAACATTCATATTTTAACCCCTGTTGGATTCACACCATGTTCTCAGAGGAAATATGTATCAGGGAAATAAGAGTTGGCAAGAATCCAGAGAGACACAGAGGAGTGAGCTAAAGCAGGGGGCTCACCCTGTGAAGACCTATTTTTTACACACTAGGTAACCAGATCCCTGAAAACTAAAGCCAGCTTCCAGTTCTGGACAAGCCCCACTGCCCTGTTGTGTCGTAAAAGCATGATTTCCATGTGTATTTTGCCTCCTGATTCCTGAAGTCCTGTGAATGCTGCAAATCTGATCCGAAGTCACATTTATCACACAAAGGGCATTAAATGGGAACGCCCTGCAGCATTGTAGTTCAGCTTGAACACAATGCCACCATGTCTCCATGAGAAGAAATGAGCTGAACAATTGTGACTTCAGAACTGAAAAGGTAAAATTAGTATCAAGTGAAAATAGAGGATTTTTTTTTCCACTTAGAATTTTTCTCATCGGTTTATATTATTGGAAATTTAGAGTTCAAATCTGTGTTCAGTTCTTTCGGAAGTCTCATTTGCTAAAAGATGGTCTTGTAAAGAACCTTTAATTAAAAAATGCATGAATTTCTACTTTTAATTATAGTTGAGACTGAAATGTATAAATTAGAGAGTAATACTTTTAATGTTTGCTTTCTTTCAGAAAGAGAAAGCGAATTATACACTCGTTTGTTTTTCTATTTCAAAAGTAACCTTCTAGAAAGAATTTTAAAAATCTGTCAGGACATCTTATTTTCATTTCTAGTGCCCATGGCTAACTTCTATCCTCCTTCCTCTCTTCTTGGTTCTACACATAGGTCTCAATCATCTGCAGTCCGAGCCGTCACAATACACCAGAGCTGATCTTTCTTACGACTCTTTCTTGCTGTAACTATTATGTTGTCAAACAAAATTCAAGTTAGATGGGGACAAAAACTTTAAGAGATCCAGTATACCACTTGGGGACCAGTTACTACATTGTATGCTTGAAAATGCTGAGTGATTTTAAAGTGTTCTCATCACAAAAATGGTAACTTTGAGGTAGTGCATATGTTAAGTAGTCTCACTTAGCCATTCTCCGTGTGTACATACTGCAAAACAATGATGTACAAAATGAAGGTATATACTTTATGTGTACGTTGAAAATTGAAAAAAATCATACTATTCTTTGCTGCCAGTTAATACTGGCAAAGCATATGTTCCTTGCCCAAGATCTAGTATCTACATCTGTCAAACTAGTTTTTCTACCACAAATTTAGTTGAGAAAGAAAGCTTCTCCACAAGCCAGCCAGAAGTGATGTCTGCCTGGCCTAAACTTCTAGATCACTCCTTTTCCCTTCCACCACATGGCAGTTGTCCATGACCACACCCTACCTTAGTAATCTGCGCACGTGCCATAAGCATTCCTATCCTGTAACTGGGCTGCTGCGCAGGAAAATGCCAAGCTCGGGGCTCAGTAGGTCACACACAGGCAACAAGTTTTTATTAAAATTCTGAGTTGGTAAATTCCAAGACAATGCATTTTCTCTGTGTTGTCGGGTAGCATATAGACTGGTTCTTCTAAAAAATACTTTATTGCCTTACCTAACACTGACATGATTTTGCAACATCTTTCTTTTAGGACTTTTGTAGAATAAACAGTGGATTTTTGAATGGTAGAATTGTGAGAAGATGAAGGCATTTCAAAGCAGACTTTAACTGATTGTCATCCAGCTTTTAAAAAAATGAGGACGTTCTTAAATGTTTTGTCAAGTTTGTAGTAAAAAATGTCTCTCTGATTGTCAAAGAGGAAAAAGATCCCACTTTACCCAGAGACAGCACGTAGACCACTCATGCTCTTAGTTCATGGACCCTGGCGCTCTGATGTTTGTTGCTGTGGTTGATGCATTTATTTTAAATTTGATCCCACTCGGGCTTATCTCAACTGTGGATTTCTTCTTTAGCCTGCTAACTCTATCTTGCATCTATCCAAGTCTCTTAATAAATAAAAATTAAAAATTAAAAAGGATTGCTTAAAAAGAGCAGTGAACAGAACGTGGAAGTCGGGCAAGAGAACAAGACCACAGAGCGTACTTTACCTTGGAGATGATTCAGAGATGGTAAATGGGAGGGGTCTCCAGAGGCTGTCTTATGAGTGTACCTACTCTAATATAAAAAAGATTATGTACTGAGTTCTCTGGCAATCACTGGCTTTGTTAAAAATAAGTATAATATTTTTCAATAAAGAAGATATAAAGGCTTGTGAGCCCTCAGCATATTTTTTGTATCTTTTTCTTTAACTTGCTCCCATTCCTCATAGAAGCCTCTGCAGGATCCTCTGTCATGATGCTGACTGAGTACACATTAAGGCCCACACTAGTTTTTAGAAGTCCCTGATTCTCAGTGTATGTAGGTAGTGAAAAGGACATCGTCATCTTGTGCGTGTTCTGTTCTTCTATTATTTGTTTCCCATCTAAATTATGACTGTTCCCAGGAGTACGTTTTATACATGGCCAGAGAAGACAGTACAGAAATGTGAACATGTCAGGGAATTTTAAGATATCACTCCAGTTTCTGTTGCGGGGAATGATCACGTAAAGTCTGTAAACTTGTTTATGAGCCCAGATTTGCATTGGTAGACCGCATTCTTCAACCATTCCCTTGCATTTCCTTTTCAGTGAGTCAGCAAGCCAGTAGAGAGACTAAAAGGATCAATACCTGCTTTCCTACCCTTGATGGC